>JXTC01000428.1:184062-215581 GCA_002914845.1 Trema orientale
TAAATTATTTTGACTTGGGTAAGATTGTTGAAGTAGATGACTCATCATTCTCAATATGCCCCCGCAAGATGGTGCTCCCATTGGAGATACCAATCTTGGATCGAAGTGAAAGAAATGACTGGCGTGCAAGAGGTTTAGTAAGGACATCGGCAAGTTGATCTTTAGTAGAGATGTAGGAAACACCAAAAGAGCCAGAAGTGACATGATCACGAACAAAATGATAATCAATGGCGATGTGCTTCATCTTGGAGTGAAAAACAGGATTAACAGAAAGATACGTAGCCCCAATATTGTCATAATAAATCATAGGTGAACTTTTTAAAGAGATATGAAGTTCACTGATAAGATGTTTGAGCCATAGTACTTCTGCTGCTGTGGATGCGAGAGCACGATATTCTGCTTCGGTAGACGAGCGAGCAACTGACTTCTGTTTTCTAGAACACCATGAAACTGCATTACCACCAAGATAGATTATGTAGCCAGTGGTAGAGGTACGGTCATCTTTGTCACCAGCCCAATCTGCATCGGAGAACGCCGTGAGAGACAAGGGTTGGTGACGTTTGAGGAAGAGACCATGATGAATTGTGTTTTTCAAATATCGCAAGAGACGCTTAGCAGCGGACCAATGAGATTCAGTGGGTTGATGTATGAATTGAGCCAAACGATTCACGGTGAATTAGATGTCAGGCCGAGTGAGAGAGAGATATTGAAGACTACCAATGACACGTCGGTAGAGATTAGAGTCTACTAGAGAGGACCCATCATGAGATGTAAGAGGCTGAGAAGTAGACATAGGAGTAGTGACCTCCTTAGCACCATCAAGATTTGTTTTGGTGAGCAAGTCTCGGATGTATTTATGTTGTGTAAGCAAAAGACCGGAAGGCGTTGGAAGAACCTCTACTCCTAGGAAGTAATGAAGATCACCTAGGTCTTTGACTGAAAATTTTGTAGAGAGAGCGGCAATGAAAGAACTGATGTGTGCTTTATTATTTCCTGTTACAATAAGATCATCGACATAGACTAGAAAGTAGATTGTGGTGTTAGATTGCATATAGATAAACAACGATGTGTCAGATCTTGAATTGAAAAAACCATAACTGAGAAGGAAGTTTTTCAATTCAGTGTACCATGCTCGGGGTGCTTGTTTGAGCCCATAAATAGCCTTTTTCAACCGACAAACATGAGATGGGTGAGAAAAATCAATAAAGCCTGGAGGTTGTTGCATAAATACCTCTTCAGTGAGTGTACCATGAAGAAAGGCGTTATTGACATCCAATTGTCGAATAGGCCAATCATGTTGTAAAGCAATGCTGAGGATAAGACGGATAGTTGTCGATTTCACAACAGGACTAAAAGTCTCCCGAAAGTCTAGACCACGGCATTGGTAGAAACCTTTTGCGACCAAACGAGCTTTATATCTAGAGATAGAGCCATCAGGATTTCTTTTAATGCGAAAAACCCATTTGCACCCAATTACATTTTGTGAATTATTATGAGGAATAAGATCCCAAGTACCATTGCGGAATAAAGCATTAAGTTCATCAGTCATAGCATTACGCCAATTTGGATCTTTGATTGCTCGAGAAACACAAGATGGTTCGATGGACTCAGGTAATGAATGTTTAGTTGTAGCAAGATGAAGTTGTTTAGGCTTAAATATAGTGTTTTGAGAGCGAGTTGTCATGGAGTGAGTACGACCAAGAGGTGGAATAGAGGGATTTGAGGGAGATGGTGCTGGTTGTGAGATAGATGGAATAACATGAGATGGGCAAGCATTTAGAGGACTTGAATGAGCATGTGAAGTAGTAGGCCATAGAGTGGGAGATAAAGATTGTGAGCTAGGCTGTGAGGTAGTGGGCTGCAATATTGGAGAAGATATATTAATTAAAGGTATTGGACAAGAAGTTATACCTGCTTCGAAAATCCTCGAGTTTGACGAATTTGAAGTTGTAGAATATGACTCCGGCGATGACATGGTAGTAGGAATAGTAGTAACTGGGGAAAATAGTGCTGCTAAGGAGGAAGATTTTGTTGACCATTGTTGAATAAGAGAAGAAGATAATTTAGAGGGAGTGGAAAACACAGTAATAGCAGGAAATTCATTTTCAATAAATTTAACATGACGAGAGTGATAAATCTTTTTGTTATCAGGATTGTAACACTTGTAGGCACTTTGGTCAGTAGAATATCCCAGAAAAATACACGGAGTAGACTTGGGTTCTAATTTGTGTTTAGTATAAGGCTTTAACCATGGAAAACAAAGACACCCAAAAACTCGTAATTTATCATAGTTCGGAGGACTTTGAAAAAGACACTCATAAGGAGATTTGTGATTTAGGACTAGAGTGGGAAGAAGATTGATAAGGTAAACGACCGTGGTAAAAGCATAGGTCCAATAAGATAGTGGGAGAGAGGCGGTGTGAAGAAGAGTGAGGCCAGTTTCAACAACATGTCGGTGACGTCGTTCAGCAGAACCATTATGTTATGGAGTATGAGGAGGTGTTTTTAAGTGTTGAATACCATGACTTTGTAGAAATGATTTAAGAGCAATATATTCACCTCCACCATCAGAATAGATTGTCACAATTTTAGTTTTGAAGAAATTTTCGACTAATAATTTAAATCGAAGAAAAATTGAGTAAGCATCGGATTTTCGACGTAAAGGAAAAAACCAAACATATTTAGTGTAGTGATCAACAAAGATAATATAATAATTAAATCCATCAATAGAGTCAACGGGAGAGGGACCCCAAATATCTGTATAAACAAGATCAAGAGGGGCTCTACTTTTTAAAGAAGAAGTACCAAAAGATAAACGATAACTTTTATTACAATGACAGGAAACACAATAAAATGAGTTTAAGGATTGGACAGGCAGTGAAACAATATGAAAGCAAGCAAGTTGACTGGCGACATTGGTAGAGGGATGACCAAGACGATTGTGCCAAAGTTGATAGGAGCCTTTGACACCAACGCATGCACTAAGATGAGTAGGTGAGGTTGATTCTAGAGCCAAATTTCTAGGCCATTCATAAACGTTAAACTTGTCCGGACCGCGAAGCAGGTGTGCCCCCATGCGTAAATCCTTCACGACAAAAGAATTGGGAAAAAAATTCAACAGAAGCGTGATTAGTTTTACAAAATTGAGATACAGAAATTAGATTTTGACGAATGGAAGGAATACACAGAACATTGGAAAGAGAAAATTTATTGTGAGAAGAAGGTAAAGAAACAAAGCCTGTATGAGAAATAGGTAGGCCTGAGCCATCACCAATCATAACATCTTCTGGGCCGTCATAATTTTGATACCGTGATGTTGGAAAGTTCTGATGTGACATGATGAGATGCACCAGAGTCCATAAGCCAAGGAGAAGTAGTTAAAGTGGAGGGAGAAATATGATTGGCCTGCGGAGACGGACGTAAGTGCCGAAATAATTTGTAGCATTGACGAGCATTATGGCCACATTTGCTACAAAACTGGCAAAACACCAGTTGTGATGAGGGTGTCGGAAGAAGACCCGTAGAGGGCTTGCGATCATTCATAGATGGCATAGGAGACTGGGCTTGGCCGCGGTTGATTGTGGTGGACCACGTTTAGTAGGAGCACGGGCAAAGTGAGAGGCAGAGTTGGTGCCACTGGAATGTAGTGGACCCGAGCCACGAGCAAAGTTGGCGGTGATGGGAATTGAGTCAGGCTCTTGTTTATTAACGTAGAGAAATTCCTCGTGATCAACCAATTTGTCATATAACTCTTCAAAGGAAATGGGTGTATCGCGGGTGCGAAGAGCAGCAACAACTTCCTTGTATTCGTTACCAAGACTTTGAAAGCAGTAGAGAAGCATATCAACATCACTGGGTGGGGCACCAATAATGGCTAGTTCATCGGCAATAGATTTGAGACTGTGAAGAAATTCAGCAACAGGCTTTGTACCACGAGTCATAGAGCTTAAGCGGCCTTTGAGGTGCATCATACGGGTATGGGACTAACTAGCATAGAGTTTGGTAAGGCGATCCCAGGCTTCTTTGCTTGTTTTAGAAGAGGAGACGAAGGCAACAACTGTTTCTGATAATGAGGCAAGGATTGCATGAAGAAGAAGTTGATCTTGACGTTTCCAAAGGAGATAGGCAGGATTTGTTGTGGAGGTATTGTTAGAGATAATGAGAAGTTCAGGACAAACTGAATCACCAGAGATGAAACCAAGAAGGTCAAGGCCGAAAAGAAGAGTATGAAATTGAGCACGCCAAGAGGGATAATTAGAGGAAGTGAGTTTGAAGGGCAATTGTGCAGCAGCATTTATGGTGATAAGATTAGGTGGAGAGGAAGCAGGGGCGGTGGGAGTCGAAACTATTATGGGTGTGATACTTTGAGTAGTGCTTGATTGTTCCATGAGTAGGAAAGGAACGTGGAGAATATTGGCTGTGTGAAGGAAAAAAAAAAACTATAGAATATAGATATTGGCCAGGAAACTAAGATGCTCAGTGGAGCTAAGATTGCACTGATACCATAAAGAAACTATAATATAGTACTGGAAAAATTAACTTTTCTTTATTGATAGTATGTGTATATATAGACATGATAATAGTTATCTACAAATCAAAATTTAAACCAGATTACAATAGATTACAAAAGCTAAGAATATGAAATAAAATACAAATGAAAATCTAAACTCCAGCTACCATTTAAACTAAGGATAAGATATAACAACTCAATTTAAATTATTTTGACTTGGGTAAGATTGTTGAAGTAGATGACTCATCATTCTCAATAATCAACATCTCATCTTTTGGGGTATGGAGGGATTTGACTTTGAAAATATCAGGGCGATATCCTTATCAAATAACTGCAAAATAAATTGTTCATCCCACTCCCAACTTCCATTCAATAATTAGTCTGCCACCTTTATCAAAGCTCTTGGCAGCCTACCTACTGTAGGATTAAAAGTTTCTCTCAAGGATGATTGATTGAGCCAAGAAATTCATGGGCACTTCCAAATGTCTATAGAAGAACCATCTCTAACAAGAGAGTAGCTGTCTCTTAACTCCAGATCGTTCATTAAAAGGACGCCCTTTCAAATTAAGAAATCAGACGGTTTTGCATGGACTTCCCTAAAATCCAAATTGCTGTAGTATTTATGATGAAGAAGCTTTACCAAGGTCTGTTCTCATTGCAGGCTATTTTCCAAGCCAATTTATCTAGCAAGGCTCTACTGAAGTCGGTCATCCTCCCAACTCCATTTCCACCCTGAGATTTAGGCTGACACACTATCAATGTCCCCTCCTATCCACGAGAATCTCCTTACAGCACTATCAATGTCCTTGCAAATTGATATGGGGATATTAAAGGTTGACATCATATACATGGGTATACTTTGTGTAACTGAAGTTATAAGGGTAGTGCATCCTGCTCTAAAGAGGAGTTTGGCCTTCCAGCCTTCAAGTCTCTTCATAACCTTCTCCTTCTCACTTCTGTGTTTTCAAGAAAGGAATAGAGGATTCCCTAAATAGTGTTCATCGATTCCTACTAATTTCCTCTTCAATCTGGCCATAATTTACTTTTGCACAGCCTAGGGGGGTGTTAGGAGAGAAGAGGAGTCCTGACTTGGGCATGCTAATCCTTTGACCAGACCATTCTTCATATTTCTTCATGCATTCATCCCAATGTATTGACGTCCTCCAACTCAGCCCCGTAAAATAACATAATGTCATATGCAAACATTAAGTGTGAGATATGTAGGGCATTTCTTGCTATTTTTATGCTACAAATCAGCCCTAAGTCTTCTTGTATTAAGATGAGTTTACTCAAGACTTCACTATGTAAAATGAATAAGTAAGGAGATAAGGGATCTCCCTGTCTCAACATTTATTTTCGCCTAAAGTCGCGCAGCAGAGAACCAATGAGTAAAACTTAGAATTAAACCGATTATACATATTTTAGAATCAACTTACAGAAGTTGTCACAAAAGCTAAAAGCCTTTAGCACCCTATTCAGGAAACTCTATGCAAGGCTATCATAAGCCTTATCTATATCAATTTTAATGCCCATAAGACTTTCCCTACCCTTCTTCTATTTCATAGTTTATAGAATCTCTTGAGCTACGATGGAAGACTCAGCATTCTACCATCCAGGGATAAACCGGATTGAAAAAAGGAGAGTAGTTTGTCAATAACTTGTCTAAGCTGAGAAGCTAACATCTTTGCAACAACTTTGTAGGTAAAGTTACAAAGACTAATTGCAATGTAATGATCAAAATTATTGGCATCCACTCTTTTTGTAATGAGACAGATGAAACTGCGATTTAAATTTCTGATAAACTGAACCGTTTCAAAAAATACCTTGACATAATCCACAACTTGGGCTCTAACAATATCCCAGTAGTTGCAGTAGAAAAGGCCAGGCATCCCATCTGGGCCAGGGGCCTTCAATTGATTCATCTCCCATACTATGGCCTTGATTTCATCATAAGTGGGCAGACAAAACAATTCTGTATTTTCCTCGACAGTTTTCGAGTGAACAATTAATTCCTCCAATTCATCTGGGATACCTAGATTTGAAGAGTTGAACAAGTTGGTGAAAATTTCATTGAAATAGTTCCCAAGAGCCACTCTAGATCTTAGCCAATGTCCATTATATTTCTCAATAGCCCAAATGTAATTGCGTTTTTGCCTTACCACAAAAAGCGTGGAAAAATTTTGTATTCCGATCGCCTTTTTTCAACCAGTCCTCCCTTAATTTTTGTTTCTAAATGGATTTAATTCTCTCTCAGATTTCAAGGATTACCAGTGAAGTGGTAGCTTCTTCTTCCAACCTGTAACCAAGTTAGCTTAGAGACCAATTGCTTGAGTCTTGAGTCACATCTGCCGACATAATTGTTGTTCCACTCCTTCAATGCCCTCCCTGTGTTGTTTGTTATAATCATGACTCTGTAGCTTTGGTAGCCATCAACATGGATACTCCATGCTTCTTTAATTATCTCTTTGCAGCTAGCATCCCGATACCATGCCGCTCAGAACCGGAAGTGAAATGTTAATTTTTCTTGTTCTAAACATGTGTCCAGAAGAATAGGAGCATGATCCGATCCTAAGGTAGGCATATTTGGCAGCCCAGCCTTGGGGAAGCTTGTATACTAGGATTGATCACAAATGGCTCTATCTAGTCTCTCTTTTATGTAGCTTTTGCATTCTCTTTTATTGTGCCAAGTGAAGAAGCCACCTACACATCCAAGATTAATACCTCTCTTATTGTACAAGAAGCAAGATAAATCCCTTCCTTCTGCAGGAACAAGTTTCTTTCCTCTCATTTTATCATCTTGATTAATAATTGCATTCAAATCCCCCAGAATGACACATGGAGCCCCACACATCTGAACCCGCTTGCTCAATTGATCCCAAAAAAGTCCTTTATTTTGACTATATGAAGTGCCATAAACACAACAAATGCCAATCCAATGAGCCAGCTTCACCTCGAATTCTTGCTTCAATAATAGAACCTCCAGTATCAATTAGTTCAATGTCCATTCCAATTTTCCATAACAAACAGAAATCACCAGCAAAACCTTTGGTTGGTAAAAATATACCTAAAACAGCCCAATCTACGTCTTAGAGAGTCCATGAAAGAAAAGGATAACTTTGTTTCAGATAAGAAAAGGCAATCAGGATTGAGCCTTCTCAATAGAGCTCTAGGAGCTCTCTCTGCCAATGGTTGTGCGAGACCTCGGTAATTCCAAGCTAGGGCTCTCATTGGGAGGAGGGGAGCTTGATAAAGGCAGCTTCCTCACCCCTCCCAAAAAGTTAGGTTAAAAGTGATTTCGACATCTGCTGCTTCTTCATCACAGAAAAGAGTTTTTCCATTTCACCCACCCATCTAGGTCGATTTTGCAACTATTGTCCCACTCTTTAGGTCCATTTTCTTCCTAGCGCTGCTCCCAGTCACCACGCCCAGCACTGGGCAGCCAGCATTTTTAACAATTTTTTTTTATTTTAAGCATCCAAATCATTTCATTTCAACCTGAAATGATTCCAATAATTAAGTTATGAATATTGGAAGTGAACCCAGCAATTAAAATGTATTTTCCATAAAAAAATAATTTTTTTATTATTTTTTTATTATTTTTAAGGAATAGTTACCTGGTTAGGGAGGTCCTGGTCACTAATCGCAATCTGCTTGTAGTTTGTTTTAGCATGGGGAGCAGGGAGACAATAAATGGTAGCCTTCTTTTTTATTGAGCCGTGAGCCTTCTTCAGCATCTCAGAAAGGATACCTGGGTCACTATGGAAAGAAAGTTGGGCCTTATGATCGTCCACTTCATCTGGGCTTAAAAGTTGTAAAAGAGCTTCGTGGACTGCCTCTAGACTGGGCCAAGGTATCACCATACGTTTTGAGTTAAGATTGGGCTTTCTAGAGACACACTTCCTGGTGGGGAACCTCAAGCATTTGTGAAATTGTGGACCATTGAAGTATTATGTCTTCACCATCCATTCCGGCTTTTGAATTCCTTCTAACCGAGCCACCTTCTTCTCCATCGTTCTTTGTCTTTGTGTTCTGGACAAACTCGTTATCCTTCGCACGTGAAACTGACAGCCCTGCACCACTAACTTCCCTCATATCTTTGGGTGCTATAATTGTCCCTCTAGTAGCTTTATTGCCTCCCACAGAAGGTCTATCCACCATTCCTGCCAGTATAATCTCCACGCCTCAATCTGCACCACCACTATATTCACCCATGCTTTTATGTACAAGATTTGTCTATCGTCTTTCTTTGTCAGACGGAACTTCCAGCATCGATTCAACGGATCGTCTAGTTTCTATGGCTGATAATGGAAAAATGTTCATTGCAAATAAACATCCAAAATCAAATTAACAATTATAATTACCTTCTATTAACTAACCTAGCAAATATAGTAAAACCTAGAATTAACTAGTATAGTGGCAAGAAGGGTTGATCCACAGAGATTGGATGTCAAATTATCGCTAAGTACCGGAATTATCGCAACCCAACTTTATTTAGGCACAAAATCTAAATGAATATAAAAATAAACAAATAAAAACAAAGATCAAAAGAATAAAGCCTAAATAAAATATGGATAATTACTATGCACGAAAGTACTAAGGACATGATTTCTCCTAATTACTCCTAAATTCGTCAAATTAAGTAATTACTAACCTAATTCCATTAAATTCACTAATCAATGGACCTAATCTAAGCTCAGCCCTTTCTCGAGTGCCAAATGAGATATAAATGCCTAAGTACCCAAGTTGATATCTCTATCTAGCCACGGCACTAGTACCCTGAAGCTGAGGCAACGTAGTGCCTATTTCAGGGCACCCCGGTGCCTAGTTGCTAGTCCAATTGACTTTTTTAGCTCTCTTGGATGCTCCAGGCCTCATTTTGGCTATTAATGGCTTCATAAACTTCTCTTTTTTAGTGCCAAATATACACTTAGCCTCAATTTCTTATTTTTCTACAATAAAAATATAAAACAATATTAAAACAATACAAGTGCTTGAGAACTTATAATTA
Source organism: Trema orientale (assembly GCA_002914845.1). NCBI lineage: Eukaryota > Viridiplantae > Streptophyta > Magnoliopsida > Rosales > Cannabaceae > Trema > Trema orientale. Next base: position 193,581 of record JXTC01000428.1, read on the forward strand.
TTTGGACTTAGAGAATACTTGATTTGTGAGTAAAATACACACTCATAAGTGGCATCCACGTTTGACTCTCTCACTACCGAATTCCCTCCAAGAATTCTTCTAGAACTCTCCTTTTTCATTTAAAAATAGAGAGATCTTCAAATCATCTACTAGTTTCCTCAATAGAGTTCTTATGTCTCAAACTATTATGTTCTCAATATGATAACTCCATTGCACTTGCTTTAATCGATGGCCCATACATATAGATGCATCCCCCACATAAGGAAACACCTCCGTCGTTGCCTCCAAGTTGTTTTTTTTATCATGAAAAAGTCTGCCACATTTGTAGTAGAATAGTGGAATTTTTGTATATCGAAACTTGATCTAAATCAGACTTGATTTTGGTATATTAAGCAAAAATTGCGCTGGTAAGAGGTATTTCACAAATATATAAGCTTAAAATTTGAGGAAACCCCTTTGAACGAGCTTTTCATTCTTCTTTTCATCTGATTATAGGTAGATTCCTATCTTAGCAGCCACTTTCTCCACATTCGTTTTTGAGAGATACTCCGTCGGCAACCCATGAGCTTGGACCCACACCACTACTATGTCAAAGTTGGACAGACGCCACACACCTTCATTTTGTCGTTCTTTAATATTGAGTAGAATATTGTTCACAATCCAAAGCCTCCTTACCAAGACCGCTTGGCAATCTTTCTTAGAGTTGAAAAAGAAAGCCACAACCCCAGTCCCATGTCTTTAATCTTCCATTCTTCGTTTTCCGTATGCTTGATAGAATATGTTTTAGCAAGGATCTCGCCATGGGTTTATTTCCCTTGAGCAAACCCAGAATTGGTGATCTTTGGACTGTTTTAGTTGTTTCATGGTCCGAGATTAGATCTAGGCAGTTTGCTTCCACAAAGCCCCCAACCTTATCCGATCCATCCATTCTGCGAGCTGCCATTTCACCAGACAAGTTGATAAACGAAATACAGGTAATGCATACTAAGAGGCTGACTCTAAAAGTATAGTTTGAAAAGATGTGCCAAAGAACTTTATAGATGGAAAAGGAAGAAGTTTGGAAACTTGTCAAAAATGATCAATGACATTCGAGCCGCTCTAGAGATTGTTTACAAAGGGATCCAAATAGTTGAAGTTTAGAGGGAATTCGGAAGCTAAATAGCCAGCTAGAAAAAAAAATACTCCTAGATTAGTATTATTGGCATCAAAGAGTAAGAACAGACTAGCTAAAAGTAGGGAACGCTAATATTAAGTTCTTTCATTCCAAGTCCTCATGATGGAAAAGAAAGAACTTGATAGTGGGCATTGGAGATGATGATGGCAGATGGAGAGATAAAATAAGTGAGATTATCCTGTTGTCGAAAGTTACTTTTCTGGCATTTTTAAATCACAATAACCTTCATAGATGGAGTTAGATCAAGTTCTCCACCGTGTTCAGGTTCGAATATCAGTTGAGATGAATCAGGAGTTGTCAAAACCTTTCAGTGCCGAGGAAGTCAAGCAAATAGTGTTCTCAATGGGACCTAACAAGTTTTCGGGGCCAGACGGCTTGCAGCATGCCTTCTACCAGTCCAATTGGGAAACTGTAGGAGCCACAGTCCAAGGATTATGCTTGAGTATCCTTAATACTGGGCAGGAAGTTAGTGCACTCAACCATACTCATGTCGTTCTTATACTAAAGGGGAAAACCCAAACCGAGTTGCCAATTACAGGCCTATTATTTTGTGCAATATTATTTACAAGATTATTACAAAGACTATGGCGAATCATCTCCGAAGCATTTTTCAAACTCTTATTTTAGATAACCAGAGTGTGTTTGTCCCAAATAAGCTCATTTCAGATAATATTATTATAGCTTATGAACTTATACACTCGATGAAGAATAGGAATAATAGGAAATGGGGATGGCTTGGTCTCAAACTAGATATGAGTAAGGCCTACGACTGAGTCGAATGATGTTTCTTGGATAGCATGATGGCTAAATTGGGTTTCAATGAAGATTTAAGGAGGTCGATAGGCAGATGTATCTCATCCACTACCTTTTTTTTTTTATCATTAATAGCTCTCCATAAGGACTGGTATCTCCTTAGTAGGGCTTAAGACAAGGTTGTTCCCCCTTACCATATCTCTTTTTATTATGTGCAGAGGGTCTCTCGACCATTATTCATTTGGCTGAAAACCAAAATTTGCTGATAGGTTTCACTTGAGTTAGAAATGGCCCCATAATTTCTCTCTTTTTCTTTATAGATAATAGCATTGTGTCTTGCAAAGCAAATATAGAAGAGTGTAATATGGTAAAAACCATCTTAATGATCTATGAGAAGGCATCTGGGCAAATAGTCAATCTCAATGAGTGTTGTATCACTTATAGCCCAAATATGGAGCTAGTTATGCGGCAAGATATTCAGCATCTACTCAGTTTACCTCATGAGGCATCCCATGCCAAATATCTGGGAATGCCTTCGACCTTGGGAAGAAATAAAAGAAGTGCTTTTAATTCGATAAAAGAGCGAGTTTGGAAAAGACTCCAAATGTGGAAAAGCAAGCTCTTCTCCTCCAGAGGTAAAGAAGTGCTTATTAAAACAGTTGCCATGGCAATCCCAACCTACAACATGGGGGTGTTACGCATCCCAATGGCTCTTTGAAAGAAAATTCAATCAATGAATGTCCGATTCTGGTAGGAGGCAGTCCAGGCAATAAGACAATTCATTGGAGAAACTAGGAGAAACTCTGTCACACAAAAAAAGACAGAGGTATGGGGTTCAGAGATTTTGGTGCCTTCAACAAAGCGTTACTGGCAAAACAATGATGGAGATTAATTCAACACCCGAAATCTCTTGTAGCTTGTGTCCTGAAGGCCAAGTACTTTGATCAAGTATCCTTTCTAAGAGCTCAGTTGGGTACAGTGCCTCTCATATCTGTCGTAGTATTTATGGGGCCAGGAAGCCTTAAATTTAGGGGTCAGATGGTGTATAGGAGATGGACGATGTGCTAAAGTTTTTGATGATCCCTGGCTTCTGCGCCCAACTACCTTTTATCCCATTGCAACTCGAATACCGACATCACAAACTGGCTGGTTACTGACCTGTTGAAGAGTGACCCTCTGAGATAGGAAAACTTGATAATTATAGAAAACTTTTGGCCAATCGATAGAGAATGTATTTTTTCTATCCCACTAAGCCTCTTTGCAACCTAAGACACTATAATCTGGCATTTTGATAGGAATGTCAACAATTATGTCAAATCTGGATATAAAGCCATCATGAATGATAAGTGTGAAGCTGGAGGTTCGATGCCAAATCACATGAAAAAATGGTGAAAATATTTGTGAAGCCTCTAGATTCTAAGTTTAGTACTATTTTGCTTTGGTGATTTATATATATATATATATATAGATATATAAATATATTCATGTGCATATTCATGCATGCATAAAAAAACTAGTGTATTGTCAAGCTGAACTTAGTATAGAATTTCTTTTAGCATCACATGTGTAGTGATTAAAAGAAATTTATATCAGTTAAATATTAGTGGTGCATTAATTGTACCTTGATCAAAGAGTATTTTATGAGCAAAGATGTAAGAAGCCTCTGAAAATGTTATCATAATATTTTACCAACCTATAGTAATCTTGAAATAAGAGGCATCAACACTCCCAAAGGTTGTGGTCGTTGTGGTGAAAGCACAGAAACAGTCTTACATGCCCTGATTCAATGTGATTTTGCTAGTAATTATTGGCATCTAACACCTTGGTAGAACATCATAACTAGTTTTCATGGAGAGGCTATGAGTGAGCTACTGCTGTTACTTTTTACTAATATTGATAAGTAGGATTTCGAGACTTTTAGTGTGGTGTTATGGTAACTTTGGTGGGAGACGAAAAAGATTGTCCATGATCAGATTTGCAAAACACCTCTAGATGTTTTCAAGGCTATAGGGTCTTTCTTGTCCGGGTTCCAATAGCTGCAATCCGTGTCTTCAATTCGGTCAGAACCTATTGCCCATCACCCAGCAATGTGGAGTAGGCCACAATATGGTGAGCTAAAATTGAATATCGATGCAGCTTGCTTCAATAACCTGGGCTTCATTAGGGTTGGCGGCTTAGTTCGAGACCATAAAGGTACAGTCCACTCCTCCTTCACCCATCGGTTGGAAGGAATTTTCGATCCTCTATTGGCTGAACTTTTGGCCATTCAGGAAGGCCTGCTGGTGGCTAAAGAACACAAAGTCTCCATTTGAACTACAGAGAGTGACTGCTCTGTTGCAATCTCATTGGTGAACTCTTCAGGGGTCGATCCCTGCTCATCTCTTAGCTAATGACATCGTGTCATTACTGCGTGAAGTGGATGGTGGTACCTGCTGCTTCATCCATGGCACTAGGAATGAAGTGGCCCAGACACTCGCTAGAAACAATCTTAGTTGTAATGGTTTCCGTTATTGTTCATTATTTGTTCCTAGTTATATATTAGCCACTGCAATGGCGAATGATTTACTGGTTTAATGAAATTTTCTTTCCTTGTGTTTCAAAAAAAAAAAAAATAGACAAACGAACGCATGACAACAAGAAGTGTCCAAGGTTGATGCATGAATTGTAAAGTCGCAATATAAACAATTACACATGTTTTAGGAGTGCAAATTTATAGTTAGAGAGAAGTATTACAACCCAGTGATAAATTAATGATCTGTCTCATTGGTTTTATAGTAATATTTGAACAAAAAAATAAATAAACAAGTAAAAGTTAGATAGCATTGATGGATCTATAAAGTTAATTTATAATAGTGATAATTATTTAGCACTAGCATAAACCTCGACAGAGCGCGGGAAAATTTATTGAAAAGAGAAAGAAATATACCTTGTCAGAAGGGGGACATAAATCTAGCCTTTTAAGGTAAAAACCAAACAAACAAATCGACAAAATCTAAAACTTGGTTTTTCAATACAATTCTCATAAATAAGAGAAGAAATAAAAGAAGGAGCTGACTACCACCAAATAGGACCAACAATAGATGAAGCTCTCAAAACCGGAAGATTAGCAACTCGACTACCCTCCCAATAAATATGAGAAACCACAAACTCTATATAGGCAATGTAATTCAGAATCCTTGTCCAAGTTGGCCGCCAACGAATAGGAATTTTAAGAGATCTAGCCATCAAAAGAGAGATAACATAAACAGAATCACTCTCAAGCCATACACGCTTCCAACTATATCTCTAAGCAAACTCTATAGCATAAATTGTAGCAGCCAACTCTGCCTCAAAAATATATCCCACACCAAGCAGAATTGAAAAATACCCTCTAACGAAACCTCTATGACTACGGAAAACACCAGAGCACTCAGAGATACCCGGGGCAGTAAAAGCTGAACCATCACTATTAACTTTCAACCAGCCATAAGAGGAGGATGTTGAATGACCTCAACAATGTTCGGAGCCTTTCTTGGCCTACCCTTGACTTGAAGCTGTCGAAAAATCAGCCATTCAGTCATAGAGTTGAATATGATACCCGTAGTCATAGAATTAACCTCACGAACTAACCTCACCAAAAAATGTAGGCTTCTTATCCTCAAAAATAGCTAAATTCTGAAGATGCCAGATGACCCAAAAAACAAAAATAAGACCAACTTGCCAAAAGGATTTAAGTTGAGGACTCAAAGAAGAACATTGTGCTTCAATCCAAAGATCTAAAATAGAACCATCCAACCTAATCAGAAGGCGAAATATGGACAAAAAAAGTTAACCAACCTAAATGGGAGCTTGAGTGAGAAATGTGCATCAGAACACCAGTATGCAAATTTACGTACACGTGGTAGTATAGATGGACTATATATATAAACTAGATGTCTATATCTTTCAGTAATAAATGGTGCTAAAGTGACATATTATTAACTCCACAAAATTAGAATTATCTTATGCTAATTTGTCTTATCTTTTGCTATGTTCTTGTTTAAATTAAGTTGTTTCAATTACTTTTCTTGTTGTTTTGTTGTTTTGTTGGTTTGTGTTGATAAGAGAATAAAATAAAGCTATTTGATGTAAAATGAGATGAATTTGTGCCTCACAATGGGTCTTTATATTAGAATTGAAGTTGAATCTAATACAGTCGTAACGCAATGAAAATGAGGTAAATCGGAGCTCAAACGAAGAAATGGCGTACCCGGAAAGCCGAGACACTAAACCAGCAGAAAAGTGGCACTGCAGTGCCTAATATGGCACCGTGGTGCCACATCTGGTGTCTTGGATCAATAATTGATGGCTGAGATAAACTTTTTGACGATCTAAAGGTCCAGATTCGACCTGCCTTAGAATTGCATGAGCTACTTCTTTAAAACCCTATCTTTGTGGTTGAAAGAGGCATGTTGGGATAGAGTGAAAGAGAGGGAGGCAGCCATGGAAGGAGAGGAAGAAGAGGATGAAGAATATGAATACAAGCTCCAATCTTCCATTTCTTTATTTCCTCCACAACATCAATACTTCCCTTTGTTTATACCATCTTTTTTTCATTTTCTTGTGAGTTGTTCTTTGTGTTTTTCATATTTAAAGAGTAGTTTAGTTGAGAGCAAATCATAGAGAGAGAATTTAAGGGAGCAAGAGCCAAGCTTGGAGGAAGAGCTTGACAACCTGCTTGAACACCTTTATACTTTTCTAAGGGGGAATTCTATAATTTCTCTCTCTTTAATTTTGTATTTCTTGAATTCATTGGATTATAATGTCATTCTTTTCAATTTATATTATGAACTAAATATTTCTTTGTCTAGTTTTACTATGTGAACCAACCTAGTATCTTGTGTTTGTTTGTTTCTTTCTTTCCTCATTTATTAATCAAATCCATTGTTGAGTTATTTGTTTTACCTTATACTTGTTACTTCTATTTAATTGATCACTAAATAGATTATTGAGTGAAATTTCTATGAACTTAGAAAGGGGACTAGAAATTTTGGACTTAGGAAAAATAATATAAAATTACGTAGTTTGGGGTAAATTTACATAAGATAGGAATATACCTATGTAACTTGTGCAATCTATTTGAGAATTACTTAACTTAATGAATCTAGTCAATTTATGTGAGGAGTAACATATTAACTTATCTAGATATTTTTACTTATATCTTGGAAAGAAGTTTGTGAATACATTCGAATTCTCCGTTGATAACTCTAGTGGATTAATTAATTTAAGAGGGAAATTGGAATATTGTATATTTAAAAGATGGTTGGGGAATTAGTAAATTTAGACTTTTTTTTTTTCTTATTTTCATTTATTTTGCATGATAGCGTAGTTTCTTTAATTTTATTTCTTTAAAATCTATATTTTGGTTGTTTGGATAAAGTTAGGATTGACCAATTTTAATATTTAGCTTAGACATAGTAATCAATCCTCGTGAGTTCGATGCTTTTAACTCCTAAATCTATATTATTTGTGACCGTGTGCACTTGCATGGGAGTATGTGAGTATAATTATAGTTGCACATTCCATCCAACACATTGTGTAATAACTAGTGTCAGAGGAGGGCATTCTTGTACATTAACCATTAAAAAAAAAGAGCCCAAATCTTTATAAAGACTAGCTCCCTTGTCAACTTATGAGACCCTCCTCCCCAAAAATGGAGTTGTCTCGGCCCCACCAGTACCTCACCGGACCTCCATATTGCTGACGTGCCTACCTACATGAATTGCCAGCTACTGACAATCGTCTGCCGCCCACTCCCGCCAGTTATTGCACCACGACGCCGACTAAGATGACAGCCATCAAGGAGTTTTTTGGCCAAACAACTGCCGTTGATCATCATTTTGCCTCACCACCGGTACGTAGCCCCATATTTCAACGTCTCTAGTTGACCCTAGTTGGTGTCTCTTGTCGATTTGCTTCTGGTGAGTCTTCGAAACCGTCGACCAGTTATATGATTTAATTGTGGCATTTTTTTAATTATTTTTGGAGGATTGATATTATGATAATTCTTGAAATGAACTTGTTATGGAGAATTATGAGAAGTATAGATTGCCATGATTGAAGTTAGAATTTGGATTCAAGTTACTTTCGGATTTGAAGTAGTACTTTCTTAAATATTTTTGCAAGGTGGTATTTTTAGAAGTAAATCTACAAATTCAGTATATTTGTAAAGAGATTTAGAAAAGATGGTATTTTTGAAATCTTAACTAGTATTGGACCTTTGTGCCTCGGGCTGATGGATCAAAACTGTAAAAATTGATATTTATATAAGTGTTTCCCAAATATTGGCACTTGTACAAATATTTTAAGAAATGGTATTTTTTTCTGATAAAGTATTTGGCCAAAAGATCAGAAATTGAGTTTGAGCTGAGTTGAGAAAAATTGATATTTTCCTAAATAGTTCTGAGATATTGATATTTTCTGAAATATTTTCTAAAAAGTGGTTTTTTGTAAATATTCAGAATTGATGATATTTTTCTAAATACATTAAAAAAATGGTATTTTTATAATTTTTAGAATTTATGGCGTGTGCAAGGCTCGGACCTCGAAACAAACTTTCGACCTCAAAATCGAATTCATTAAGGTTGAGAGATGAATTTTGACATATAACATTGGTATATTTCGATGTGGCACAAATTTTGATGCACAAGACTCGTGAATAGTCTCATTTTTCGTGCCATAAATCGGGTTTCGGTCCGGAACCCAAATCGGTCGAATTATATGTCTAATCTTGCTATTTTGGGCACTAGAAATTCAACGATGAAGTCCATTTTCCCGTTCGAGACTCCATTGGAAAATTGATTTTCTAAAGCAAGCTATTTTGGTCACTAATTCGCCCAACGGACTTCTAAATGACTCATAGAAATTCATACGAGCTTCTTTAAAGGATTATTATACTCAATTGACGTAGGGACTCGATTACTTACTTTTAAATTGGTTTATCATAAATAGTTTGAATTGATTTTGATTAAATTAAATTTCATGATTTAAATATTACGAAAAATGTGTTTGATTTAAATTTATAATTTTGAATGAATGGGAATCACTGCATGGTTGGGTTCTTGATTTGATTCACAAAATGTACATATTTGCATCAATTACGCATTTGTATTGCATATTGTCTCACACAGCCGTCGAAATCATGGTGCTCAATTTGAATACTGGAGTAACTTACGTTCATCATATTGATGATACGAAACTCACATATGTCATGAACTAGGCATTACTGATTTAGGCAATAGCTAGTGTATTTGTGTTAGAATTGAATGGTATGTACTTTGTTTTAAAATGTGTTTTGATATTGGTTTGTAAATATGGATTTTGAGAAATCTGTTTGAGAAACTGGTATTTGTGAATTATTTGGAATGAGGAAACTAACCATGCATGAATTTGTGAAATAAAAAATATTATTCATTAGAAAAACTACATCAACATCATTTTACTAACACATCGGATATATCAAATATAGATTAAAAAAATGCCTCTAAGAAAGGATAAGAGGAATACCCCACCTGAAGTGCCATGACCACAACCTTAAGCACTACCTACTTGATGAGTGATTATTTTACTCATAAATCAAGTATCATTCAGTTCAATCAATTGTGAGTTCTCAACCATTTTTTGTTGGTTTAATGTGTTTGCGCCAAACATGGGTATTTCAACCTTTTTTGATTGAAGTTGAGTCTGATACGAATGTGTCACAATAAAAATCAGGCAAAACGGAGCTAAAACGGTGAAACAACGTGCCTGGGAAGCAAAGTGCAGATTTTTACTATAGCGTCGTGATACTCTCTGGAAGAGAAAGTTCCAAAACTGTCCAATCTCAAAATCCCCTTCATCCTAGGTCATTTGGGTGCCCTATAATGCTCACTTAAGCCTCCATTGAAAGGGTAGGGAGTTAGAGAGGAGACAAACAAAGAGAGCTAAAAATCCTAGAGAGAGTGGAGCTTTGGAGCTGAAATTTGGAGAGAAAGCTTGAGAGAGTTACTTGAAGAATTGAAGGCTTAGAGTTCTACCTCTAAAAAGAGTTTTTTCTTCCTCTTTCTCACCCTAATCTCATTTAAATTTTGTATTATGCTTAATTTATGAACATGTTTAGAACTGTGAAATTCTTGTTGAGATTAGTAATAGATTTTCCTACGTTAAAGTAGTTGTTATATACTAGGAGAATGATGTAGCTTATGCTTGATTCTGTGTCTTGAATTTCTAATATGTTCTTTGATGTTTTTCTAGAATTTATTTATACTATTCCATGCTTAATACTTCTTAATTAGTTCGCTACTACTTGGATGATTTGCTTTCTAGAATTCGGCACTCGAGAGAGAGAATTTTAGATATGACTATAGGATAGTATAACCTAGGACTTATAGACTTTGAGAGAACTTATAATAAACTATTGAACATAATGAATTCTTAATTTTTATATTCAGAATAGAATTATTGGAATCAAAATTTAGGAATGATTTCATTCAGCACTCGAGAGAATGAGTAGAAATACCTTCGTTTTCTTAGCTTATAAACTATGAATAATTGATTAGAATATAATTAGTAATCAAAAGACATAGTTGATGATTAAGTGAATTCAATCCCCTAGTACATTTGTACATAGAATTTTTCATATTTTATTTTTGAATTTATATTTATATTTGTGTTTATTTTAAGTAAAAATTCATTTATTTTTGTTGCCTAGATAAAGTTAGGTCACGAGAATGTCGATACTTAGCAGTAATTTAACACCAAATGCCTCTTAGGATCGACAATTCTATTATCACTTTATTACTTGTTTACCACCTATACACTTGTAGTAATTTTACGTATATATATTTAGTATAATAAGTTTTTGGCACCGTTGCCGAGAAATTAGCTTATTTAAATTGTTGTTAATATCAGGAGTAAGTAACTTGATTTTAATTTAGGTGTTTATTTTCATTCTTAATTTTTACTTTTAGATGTTTGTTTTGTGAGGTACTTGGAGATGTTAGTTCGATAAGCCCTCTTGTGGTTTGCTAAATGAGACTTGGATATTATACATAGTAGAGATACAAAGAGGTTCTCACGACATGCCAGAATCATGGTTTCTTCCGGGAGTATCAAATACAAAACTTCCTCAACGATCTTCGACAAATAAGAATGCGGGTAGAAAGAGGAAACGGTACTACCTCCATCTACTAACTATACCCGAATAAAGCCTATTAGTTATTAGAAGATATGACCGATTTTGACTATCGGAGTTGGAATTATCCACCATGCCACCAAGGGTTGTGGGATAACTCTAACATTTTGGCGCCATGGTTTGATACTCAACATCACTAAGCGGAGTCTTATCCGACCTTGAATCCTTTTTTGCATAATTTTCAGAGGGGACAAGGCTTCGCAATTAGGAGTAGGAGAGGATGGAGACTATTCGTAATTTTCAAATTGAGTCTCTACGTGACTCTCTTGAAGCCATGAGAAGAGTAGTGGCTATGATACTTAGATGAAAGCCGCCATATGGAGCCGAGCACAAGCAGAAGGACCTTGGGTTTGTTTGATGATGATTACCCAAGTGAGGAGTAGAATCTAGAGTGGATCAATGAAGAAAGGTCACAAGATAATACTTGTGAGTCTTCACCCTTTGAGATTCAAACCATTACATTACCACGGTTCATTAAAGATCACATCTATAACGATCTTATGTGGTCAAAACTACCATCACCACCACTAGCACTGTTTATTCATGCTCGCCAAGCATATGAATTGGGGCCAAGTCAAGTTAAGCATGTGAGCCCAATATTTTCATATATGGCCAAGCTTGAGGGCGTTCAAAAGCAAGACCCTTATATTATGTTGTATGACATGTATTATGGGTCGAAGCTTCTCTTTGACGAGCTTCTCCAATTTGTACATGAATAAGCCTAAAATAAAAGTTATGGAGGGAAGTACCACACCAACTCGAGTTCAAGTCACCTCCCCGGTATATGTTCTTTTCTCTTGTGCTTAAATTGAACATTTAAATACTGAGTATATTGCTAATTTTGAGTTTGTAGGTGAGATCACTTGTTAGTTAAATTATTTTTTGGGTGTAATATTGATTGTCTATTGGTTGCCATGATTTTCTGTCCATAATTTATGTACTTTTAGGAAATCATTTTTCTTGCTTTTGTTTTGCTTGTTTTAATAAATTGTGAATGTTGTTAAGATGAGATAACTTAATATTGATGATGAATATACTCATTTAATTTTCTCTTAGGTCTTTGAAGTGTAATTCATTGAAATAATCTATGTGCTTGACTCACATTAATTGAACCTTATTATTGATTCCTCATATTTGAGCACAATAATCATGATCACTTGACTCTTTAAGATTTTGGAGAACACTTATATGTATTAGACTGACATTGATATCACATGAACTCTAGAACCTATTTGATTGAAGCTTGAGACGAAATTTTATGTCAGATGTCATCAGAAAAATGATTTAGGCCATCTTTGGACCATTTGAACCTTTCAAGCTAACTTTGATACATTGTCATCCTAGTACACCCACTTTGATCCTATTTGTACCTTTCTTTTTCTATCACATTTTTTTCAAACCAAAATAATGACCACCAACCCTAATCTTTTAAGCATATTGATTGTTTTAAATAGTTAATTTTTGTTATATTCATATTAGGGGGAAGGGTGGTGTTATAAAGTATGAAAGGAATGGAATAATTTGGTGAAAAATTTGTGTCCTTAGCCTCTATTTTATTTTTCAACATTAAGGACAATATTGATTTTGAGTTTGGAGGAAACGTTTTTTATTTTCATCCTTTTGTCTAATTTCCTATCTTTTATTTTAAAAAAATTAAAAATAAATATTTGGCAGCATGTTGATAAAAGAGAAATTTAGTTGAAAATAAATGTGGGAGTGCTATTTGGTATAACAAGGAATAACTCTATAAAGGTCCTAGATTAATGTGCTTAAGGGTGATCTGAACGTCATTTTGTTTTCCAAATTATCTCACTTTTATCTAAGCCGACACTACAAGCTTAATGAAAGACCATTTGATCTTTAATAATATACTAACATATATTAGTGGAGAGTGATATGCAAAATGGAAATATGGTAGTTCCAAATTGCATCATATAGAGATTTTCATTATCTACCGAAACACACAAGTCTATCTGAAGTTAATTTTGTTAAGTGATATTGAATTTGCACATACTTACATATTAAGAGTCTTAAGTGGAGTTAAATTGATATTTAAGGTTGAAAATCTAGATAATCTCAATGTTTGCATTTTCTTTGAGCTTAAAACATTCTGTGACTTCAGATATGTCTATACAGTTTTTGACTTGATACAAAACTCACTCGTTTCTGTTTATGTTTTTAGTTATTGAATTTTGTTTGTTATCTCTTTCCATTATATTTCTTGAGGACAAGTAAATATTTGAGTTTAAGAGTATTTGATGAGTGATTAATTCACTCATAAATCAAGTATCATTTAGTTTAAACAATTGTGAGTTCTCAAGTGACTTTGTAGGTTTGATATGCTTTTGCTTGTTTTTCTAATTTTTAGGAATAAATTAGAATCAAGATTAATTTGTACTAAAGATGAGTATTTCAACCTTTTTGGATTGAAGTTGAGTCTGAAAATGAAGGCGTCACAATGAAAATCAGGAAAAACAGAGCTAAAACGGCAAAACAACGCACCCAGGAAGCAAAGTGCTGACTTTTACTAATCAAGCTCCAATGCACTTGAATAGTAGCACTGTAGTGCTCTCCAGAAGAAAACATTCTGGAACTGTGAGTACTGCGACGCTTGCCAAGGAGCACCGTGGTGCTCCACTGCATCTGCATCCCTATTTTTACTGAGATTTTAAGTGAAATCTTGGCCCTTGGTTGCATCTGATCAAATGGTTAGAATCCCCTTCATCCTAGGTCATTTCGGTGCCCTATAAATGCTCACTTAAACCTCCATAACAAAGGTGGAGAGTTGGAAAGGTGACACAATAAAGAGAGCTAAAATCCCTAGAGAGAATAGAGCTTTGGAGCTGAAATTTGGAGAGAAAACTTGAGAGAGTTGCCTGAAGAATTGAAGACTTGAAGTTCTACCTCCACAAAAAAGTGTTCTCTTCCTCTTTCTCACCCTAATCTCAATTGAATTTTGTATTGTGCTTAATTTATGAACATGTTTAGAATTGAAAAATTCTTATTAAGATTAGTAATGGACTCTCCTATGTTGAACTCGTTGTTATATACTAGGGGAATAATGTAGCTTATGTTTGATTTTATGTCTTGAATTTCTAATATGTTCTTTGATGTTTTACTAGAATTTATTTATACTATTCCATGCTTAATACTTCTCAATAAATTGGCCACTAGTTAGATGATTTGGTTTCTAGAATTTGACACTCGAGAGAGAGAATTTTAGATATGACCATAGGATAGTATAACCTAGGACTTGTAGAGTTTGAGAGAACCTACAATTCCTTTAAAGCTATAATCAAAGCACCATTGAACATAATGAATTCTTAATTTCTAGATTCAAAATAGAGATAATGGAATCGAAATTTAGGAATGATTTCACTTAGCACTCGAGAGAAGGAGTAGAAATACGTTCGGGTTCTTAGCTTATAATCTAGGAATAATTGATTAAAATGCAATTGGCGATCGAAAGATATAGTTGATGGTTAGGTGAATTTAATCCCCTAATACATTTGTATATAGAAGTTTCTATATTTTATTTTTGTATTTATATTTATATTTGTATTTATTTAAGCATAAATTTATTTAGTTTGGTTGCCTAGATAAAGTTAGGTCACGAGAATCTCGGTACTTAGCAGCAATTTAACATCTACTTCCTCGTGGGATCGATAACTCTCTTATCACTTTATTACTTGTTTACAACCCGTGTACTTACAGTTATTTTACGTACATGTATTTCATGTAGCAAGTTTTTGAGAGATTTTTGAAGCTATTGGAGCTTGTGTCTTATCAAGTTAAGTCATTGAAGCTACTGAAGTTTGCCCTACTTCCACTTTCTTTTGCTTGCTTATACTAACTTGTTCAACTAGTTGTGTTGTAAGGTGTTCAGTTGTAGCTTCCTTTTCAGCTAACATTCTTCGTAGTTCCTGAAGTTGCTCCTCCACACTTGTTGTTCCAATAACAAACACTGGTATGATCTTAGATTCAGTGTTGTCATATTGACTTATTAACTTTTGAGGAAGATCCTTGTTTTTGTTTGTTAGAATAGAATCCTTGTAAAGTAGGTCATTGGAATGTTTGACATTGAGGAACAAGAAGATTCATAGGTTAAAGCTTCATGTTTGAGTTGTGGTCCAAAGCGCAACACTTTTCCTATGTAAGGCTTCGATTCATTGCTAAATATCCAGGTTCTGAGGATAGAAGTTTCAGTTGCTTGTTGACCAATATGAGAACTCCTTTCTCTTTCTTTGTTTTCTATCATGGTCCATTCTTTTTGGCTGTTAAACAATGAAGATGGACTTGAACATGGAAATCTAAGTCCACTGCTTGTAGCTTTTCTTGTGGACTTAGGCTTTGATATAAATCTCTTGGTCAAATTTGCTCATAACAAGGAATCGATTTCCATAGGAATTGATCCAATTTCTTTGCTCTTTATGCCTTTTAAATATGTTAGACATTTGAATTTTTCCCAATGCATTGAGTGTAGGGTGTGGTTGTATTCTCTTTAAGCAACTTTGGGATACTTGGTAATGGCATAGTACCCGTAGTGGGTTCCATATTTGAAAGAGTTAGACCATTCTTCTCCTCCTTTATGAATGTTTCTACGTTGTTATTGTCGGTGACACTATTGATTAGAATAGAGCCAATCATTATCTGAGTTGAGCAATGATCCTTAACCTTTGTGATTATCGTAGAATTGCCCCCTAACGAGATTGTCTCCAACAAATTTTTTTGATTGTGCTTGAGTGGTCTTTGCGATCACGAGTAAGAGCGTTGTAGCAACCTTTGTGGTCGTGATATCTCTCCTCTTTGCTGATCTTGCTTGTCTCTTCTTCAGTTCCTTTGTAGTTTTTCTTTTTAAGGCCTCTGAAATTTGGTTATCTTTGGTGATCTTTACTTGTCTTGGGCTTTAGCTTGAATAAGTGCCCCATTGATGGAGAAGGTCATACGGAAACTATCTTTTTTCTTTTGCCCCTTGTCAGTATGCATAGTAGGGAGCTTGTGGAAGTAGATAGTCACTTTGGTGCCATTTTTCTGTTACACAAATAAATTTAAACTTGGTCAAAAAATGTTTTGGAGTTGAAAAGGAAAATGGGTCCCACAAGACGTGTCAAAAATCATGTTGAGTAAAAATTTAGAAATCACACAACATAATTTCACCTATGCTAATCTTAAAGTATGAGAGTTTATTAGTTAGAGTTCGACCCATTCAAGATTATAAGAATAACCTCTTAATTATAATCCTTTGGTATAAAGAAACACCTTTTGATTCCAATTATAATGACGTCAATTTACTTCTGTATCTTGGGAGAAATTTATGTGATTTTCGATTGCAGTAGTACTCAACAGAATTAATCAAGTTGCCTACATACCCCATTAAGGGATCAAGCCACTTGTAGCTCTAAGACTCTTGAATTGAAAATTAGAAAATTTCGGTTAATGACCCTATAGAGGAATTTATAGCAACATTTTAGAACTCACGAAATTCGGATTGAGAAAATTTTAGGAGTTGGCAAATTCCTAGGTAAATGACCTTTTATAGAATTCTAAAAATTGTGTTTAGATTTGAAGGTGAATGACTTTCTTGAAATTTTGGAAAAGTTCAATTCAAATTGAAATTTGTGACTGCACTTAGCTTTTAATACTAAGTTATCTACATATCGATACTCTTTTGAGGAATCAAGTCAACGTAGTTCAAATGTTTTTGAGGTGAATGACCTCATTGGTATTTTGGAGCTTTTTACTATTTGATATGACTTTTGTGAATTTTTACATCAATGACCTTATTTAGAATTTTTGGAAGTTTGATTTGAACTTGTAATTATATCTAATATATTTTCTTGGTTGCCTACGTATCCTTTGTCGAATCAAGTTTGACGTAGCTCATGTTTAGAGCAATTTGCAATTTAGGTACATTTCTTAGCAAACCTATTTTAAGAAATAATAAGCTAAGATGACCATTTTTTATTTCGTGGATTTTTTGTAATCCATTATATTTACTTTGATTTGATTTTAACAAAAAGATATGTAGACTCATAAAGAACTTGGAGTCCTAGTTTTTGTTACATTAGAATAATACTTGTTGCTTGATATTCCAATTAATTTTTGTCTTTGGCCGATTCTTTTCTCTCTCTTTTTTTCATTTTTTTGTATTGAGATTAATGCTTATTGCATATTGTGATCTCATCCCAAAACAGTATCTTTCTTCATAGAACCAAGTATAAATAAAAGATAAGCTCGTGTTCTTGTCTTCTCATTCTCTCCATATAGTTGCACATAGAAGAGATGCAGATGGGACTTTAATATGTTGGATTTGGTCTTGAAGGATTCTGCATTTGAGGTTATATTGAGCCATTTAGGTTTGTAAAGTTTGTACTTTATAGTCAAAGAATTACTGGGCATGGACAAGAGACTTAGAACTTCGGATTTTGGGCTTTGTGTTTAAAACAGGGATGGGCCACGTTGGTTCTGAGGGAGAGTATGGGTTTCATGACTTGAAGGATTTTGTTGGGCCTGCAATTACACTTTATGTCCTTCATTCAGGTTTGTAGTCAGAGAAGCCATTGGCCTTAACGATACTTGTGTCTTTTGTTGGGCTGTAAAAGAATGAGTGTATTTTTATTTAGACTATACCCATTACCTAGAAAGATTGGGCCTGTGGATCTTGACTTTGGATCTGAAACTCACTGGGCTTTTGTATAGCTTAATCTATTGAGCTTGAACCAGGAAATTAATGGGCCTCTCAGACTTATGTCTCCCAAAAAAAAAGAAGACTCTAACTTCTCTTTGACTATACCTCGCCGTAAACCTCTTTTTGACTTAAGATTTTGCTAGTCCTCAAGCAAAAGAAAAAGAAAGACACTTAAAAACACATATGAGGTATTATATTGACATTGATGATTTCCAATTGGCTCTTCATTACTCATATAATAAGATAACTTAAAGAAAAGTGCAAATATTGACTAGGTATTAAGAATAACTCAAGAGTATATCCCATCTCAGATCGAATTTCCCGTGTGTATGTATGTGTGTAAATACCTTTCTCCTATCATTGCGTAAAATCCAGATAAGTTTATGCAAATATATATTAAGTACAAAATCTCAAACGTAACAATCAAGTTGTATAAGTTCGTTTTTCAAATCCATCTCCACTAATGTAGATAAACACAACATCAAGGATTGAAAGGTCTTCATTAAGGTTGTAATGTTGGCTTAGGTGAAGGTATGATGATTTAGGTAAAGTGAGCTCAAATTACTCTTAAGCACATTAACTCTAGGACTCATGTAGAGCTATTCTTTTACACACCAAGTAATACATTACTAAAATTAAAATTTTTCTTTCTTCCATCAACACTTAGCCCAATATTTATTTCTTTTTTTTGTTTTTATTTTTGTTTTTTTTCTTTTTTTTTTTTTGATTTTCACACCCCCATAATTGTTTCTTTCATTTACAAACAAAGTGTGTAACTCCCTTTTTTTTTTTCTTTTTTTTTTTTTTTTTTGTTTCAATTTCACTCTACCCATCCTCCCATAACATAGCATAGCTCGAAATAATTCAATAAAGATAATCAATAGACTAAAAGAATAAAGGTTGAATGATATTATTTTAGGTTAGGCTAACATATATGTGGTTGAAGCAGAAAAGGTTTTACAAGGCTCAAAATAGGTATATTAGGGATAAAATGTATTATGGTTAGCTTGAATGGCTCAAACGGTCCAAAGATTGCCTAAATCCTCTCTTTGTTGAAATGTTATCTAGGATTTCGCCTCAATAGATTATCAAGCAAATTCTAGCACTTTTAAGATAACAAAATATCATATTCACATAAACATTCTCTAGATTCAAACACAAATCAAAGATCAAGGTATTATGTTCAATATAGACTTTCACAACTAAAATGAAACTAACACAAGTATTATCCATAAGACTAAGCCAATATCCACATTTTTCAAAAAGTTATACACTAATTCACCCAAGGTTCTTATCATTGGAACTAGGTAATCACTAAAAAAAGAAAAAAATACCTCTACTTATTCAAACACATAATCACACAACAAGGAAAATAAATACACAATAACAAACAAATTAACAAAAGCATAATCCAATAAGGTTTACTCCCTCCCCCCAAACTTAGCATAAAAAATATTGGAAAATTAAAGGCCAAAAGAATGAGATTAAGGATACTCCTCTCGTTGACACATAACCATGAAGCTTGATCTTCTTGAAGTGGCACCAACTCCTTGGATTGCTCCACACACCAAAGTGGAAAGAAATACTTGGGTTGTCTCCTAAGAAGCGCTTGAATTAAAATCTTCGACTTCACTTTTTGTTTGTAGCTCATTCACAAGTTGAGACCGGAGGAGAAATTTTGCACCACTATAACTTGCAGTGGTTTGTATAATGATGAGTCGATTTTTGAGATTCAAGAAGAAGAAGGAGATGGGAGATATATCACTATGCAAAGTGATATAGAACATCATGTGAACATCAACACCACATCCTATGAAGAAAATCTAATCTTAAGGCCACCATTGATGAGAAAGCTTCGAATTGAAGAACTTAGAGAGGAATTTTCTTATCCACAATCACTAAATCAACAATTTTCAATAAGCGGACCCTTGGTAACTCATTCTCACCATTTTTTCTCTCCTAATCATAGATATGATGTATTGCATTCTCAAAATAGGAGCCCAAAAGAACACATTCATGCGATGGGATGGTCAATTGATACTATTAAGGGTAGACTCAATGTGTTAGAAACCCATTACACTTTATGTCCTTCATTTGGGTTTGTAGCCAGAGAATCTATTGGCCTTAATGATACTTGTGTCTTTTGTTGGGCCGTAGAAAAATGGGTGTATTTTTATTTAGACTATACCCATTACTTAGGAAGATTGGGCCTGTGGATCTTGACTTTAGATCTGAAACTCACTGGGCTTTTGTGTAGCTTAATATATTGAGCTTGCACCAAGAAATTATGGGCCTCTAAGACTTATATGTCTTCCAATAAAAAGAAGACTCTGATTTCTCCCCAAAATAAAATCCTCTAATGCCTTTTTTTGTGTCCTTATTTATAGATACTTTAAAAGGGATTTTATTTTTATTTCTCTTTTTTTTAATTCTTCCACCACTTCATGTATTTTTTTTCTGAGTGGGGAGTTATTCTATTGATAATGGAATAGTGTCATTTAATTTCTATTTTAAAAAAAATTAAAAGATAAATGGGAAAGTGAGGGAGGTTAAGTAATGACTATTAACCTCCCCTACATTTTTTTAATCCAATAATATCTCTTTTTTTTTGGGTTCAACAATCACCATTTCAAATTTTAAAATAGGTATATTTTGAAGATTTTATTGTTTTTGATTTTCTTATTAGTAGTTCTATACGTTGCTTACAATTTATTTTTGACATGTATTTAAATTCTCAAATGTGTATTTTGTTGTCTCCATCTCAGTAGCATAAAGAGATTTCATCAATTCGTTGTCTCCATCTCATACATGAATATTTGCTTCATAGTCATTCACTTGGTAATTAAGTGCACGTCCTCAATATTAATATTAGTAAGAAAGGACTGCTTCCAAATGTTCCACTGTATAATCTCAAAGCAATGGCCAAAGATTAGAAAGATTTGGTATGTATAAAAATAATCACTTCCTTCTCTATTCTTCTATTTTTTTTTTTTGGGCAAGAATTTATCTATCATAATATTTATTTTTCCTAAATAGCACAAAAAAGACATGTACATTCAGAATAATAGACATACCATTTACATTTTTAGAGAGTCCATTTTAGTTTAAATTCATTGGATCATACAATATTTCAAATATGATTAGCAATAATTCATATTTTGTAACATGTTTTCTTCATTGCCTTTCCTTCACAGACATAGACTAAAAAGTAACTAACCAAGATGCCATGCCAGAAGTCATTGTTGAAGGAATTTTGTTGTGTTATGATCATAAGTATTGCTTTTCTGATTCACAAAAGTGCAGAAAGAGTACAATATTAGATTATATAAAGCAAATTTAAATAACAAATATTCCCTAAAATGCCTGTCGAAAAGAGAACTTTTTATAACTCTCTATTGCTATAAGGAAGAATACATAACAATGTATAATACTACTTAGTCTATGAGAAAAGAAAAGAAGGCAAGAAATAAAATTGGATAAAACCTTGCTACTAGTGTTGGATATTATCATAAAAAAAGCAGTTCGATAAGACCGCATACCTAGAGACAACATCATATAACCCAATTGAGCTACACTGCTGCTCAATCCCTTCCTTAGGGGATCTTTCCTTCGGTCTTATCGAGCTTCTTTCTTCAATCTCATCTCAGACGAAGCCTTATAAGCGTAATATGGCGACAATATTAAAATTGACATCTCATAAATTAACCTGAAATACGTTATCTCGTTATTACTTTCCGAGTCCGAGGGACTATTGCCGTAGAATTTATTAATAGCATTCAAGTTTAAAGCTTACTCTTGGAGAATTAAATATAAATTAATAAAACTTGCAATAAAATTAATATATAATCAAGCACTACTAAAGAAAGGAATATTTAGCAAGTAGTAACATTAAGCAAAGTATTAGGGGTCATTATAGTGGAACAAATTTGGCATCGATTACTATCATAACAATAACAAATCAATTTTTAAGTCGGAGAGTCTAATACAAATCGACTTTTTGTAAATCTTAATGAAACTACGGTACAGAAATAATACGCTCTCTCCTCTCTCTCTCTCTCTCTGCCAAAAGAATTCCAGTGAGTGCTCTTGAGTGGTGGAATCTATAGTGGTTGTTCTTGTAACACCACTAACCGCGAGTTTACAAAGAGAAGTCTTTCTACAACAGACGTGAGGCACCAAGGCGATTCCTATACCGG
>JXTC01000428.1:217698-243806 GCA_002914845.1 Trema orientale
GCAAAGATTGTGAATTTAGTGTCGCCTTGGAAAAAGCCAAGATGAGATCTCAGAAGATCGACTATGGATAAACTGATGTTCCCACTATCCATATATGACCCATTAGATAGCCAGATGCGAAACTCAATATGGCGCTAGAATTAAGCGAGCATATAGAGAATTCGAGTCAGGCGCTTGAAGGTGACTGGACTAAGATCTGTACGGTGTTTTAGGGAGGAGGCATACACTCTTTTTTGGAAAAGAGTATCCCACCGTAGCATGTGTTTCATACCACATGTGCTTAAGCGACCAAAATAAGGAAGTGAAAGAATGAATCCCTGCTTCTTCACTGTATGAGTCCTTATAGATCATTATACTTGATCTCATACTTTATTGTGCCCTATGTGACTTTTGACTGTTTCATGAAGTGGAAGTTTGATGTATGCTACTTTGACATGTCTCCTATGGTCATGATTGATTCGACCTAAAGGGACATTGTTGGGAAAGCAATTAGACCAAAGCTAATTGATTCGAGGACGAAAGGAAGATTATTTAGTAATACATCCAAGTTTTATGTTTACTGTCGACAAATTATATCGCTACTGGGTATAGTAGTATAATTGTGAACATAAGAACGACAGGAGTCTTTGCATAGCTCCCAAATATAGATATGAGGGATTGGAGGTGCTAGATCCGATGTGGCTGAATAAGTTTGGGGCATAACGAGACACTTAGGGATGTTCTATGCTGGTCCTCATAAGATTTGGTATAGTACTCCCGAACTTTCTTTTGCAGGTGGCTCGACGGTCGCACTGCTCATTAGCCAAGTATGAATGGAATTATTGGTAGGACGATGATGAGAGATATCATGCACACTATGTGCGAGTGGGAGATGTTGGACTCTTGGCCCAAGTTCCTATTGGGCGCCCATAGTTAGTGCATGGCCTAGATTGGATTAGATTACGTATCAGATAAGATATTTTGAGTAGAATATCTGATAGGCCTCTATTAATTAGGGATATTTTTCTTATTCTTTAGGGATAAGGAAAGATCCTTATTTGAATAGAAAAGATACGTATCCTCTCCTATTAATTCATTAATTGACAGGCCTGAGTAGAGTACGGTACAG
Organism: Trema orientale; assembly: GCA_002914845.1. Classification (NCBI taxonomy): domain Eukaryota; kingdom Viridiplantae; phylum Streptophyta; class Magnoliopsida; order Rosales; family Cannabaceae; genus Trema; species Trema orientale. Next base: position 218,807 of record JXTC01000428.1, read on the forward strand.
AAATAATACGCTCTCTCTTCTCTCTCTCTCTCTCTGCCAAAAGAATTCCAGTGAGTGTTCTTGAGTGGTGGAATCTATAGTGGTTGTTCTTGTAACGCCACTAACCGCGAGTTTACAGAGAGAAGTCTTTCTACAACAGACGTGAGGCACCAAGGCGATTCCTATACCGACGGTAGGTTTGAGGACCATCCGGCACCACCGCCACCCACGCTTCCGACACACCTCTTTATTGAGACATACAAGTATCACCTAAAAAATACAAAATTTAACTGGATCGCATTTAGATGTTTGATATGAAATTTATAAGTACCAACAATCTCATATAATAAGCATGATAGACAGAATAAGAAATCCCAAATTGAGTAACCTCTTCCTAAATCCACTAATTTATGTGAGAAATCCACTAAAACTTGTAATCTATATACTCTAAAAATTTAATATTACATGGTCTGTTTAGACAGCTTCTTCTATCTTTAATAAACATAATTATCCGATTTAAATAACATCAATAACCTTAATTAAGAATAAAAAATATAATAGTAATTAATATATAACTTCAAATTGCAATTCTACAATATTAATATAAATCTGCACAAAGCGCGGATAACAATTAGTATATATATATTAGCAAGATAGATAGCCTAGCATTATAGTTAGCAATTTTACTGATAATACTTGTATTTTGCACGTACATACATATTTTTAAATTGCACAACTGAATTTTATGTACTTTATCAAACATGCTTAAAAATATTCATATTTTTCAATGAATGTATTGTACATTTGTTATACAATTATGTGTCTTTCTACCATATAAAATATTTCTAACAAATTTAATTTTTTTTACTTAAATTATATTTTTTTCAATCAAATTCAATTAATTTTTATCCCAATAGATCTTTTCTTTTAGGTTTTTATCATGTAACATTGATTTTTTTTGAAATATTTTGTATTTATTCAATTATTAATAAGTAGATTATCAACTTTAATATAAAATATGTGACAAATTACATTAAAGCAGACAAAAAATGCAATATTTTAATAGAAAATTATGCTTTTATTAGCATATTTTTATACATATATTTTTCCGAAATTAGTAGTTTTATACACGTGCAAATAAAACTTCGAATTTGAGCTCACATTTAATTATTTCTATACCATACTTTAAAGTGCTTTTGATTGAAGAAGAAAATTCTATATTATATAGGTTCATATTATTAATTATTTAATTCTTGTCACATATTTTACTAAATATATCTAGCACAATTTACCCACTCGATATAATAATGAATAGAGATAATGACAAATAAATACCCTTATTTTTGACTTTTCTGTTAAAAAAAACCCTCACTTTTTAATTTTACAAAATAATGCCCTGACATTTTAAATTTATACAAATTTATACCCTGCGATTGACAATTTGTTATTTTAATAGTAAGAACCCTTACTAACCTAATAAAAAATTATCAAACGTAAATAAAATTCCTAAAGATAATTTATCGTTACTTTATTGAAGTTTTAATTTTTAAAATTTTGGAAAAATAAAAATCAAAGGTGAAAATATTAGACGATGTCGTTTGACGAGAGAGATGAGAGACTCTCCAGACTCTACTAGAGCTACAGAGTTAATTCTTCAAAGTAAACTATACTTCCCTCCATCATCGTGGTGCCAAACCCCCATCTGAAATCAAGTAGGTAGGAAGGTCGATTTTGTCGTGATAGTACGATGAAACAAAGCTGGGTTCGGTAAAGGAAGTGGTAGGTAACGTTGGAGTGAGGCCAACATCATTTTTTCACCCCTTTTAGACGAAAAAAGAGAGTGGCATTAAATCTGAGGTCAATTTTTCATTAATTGGCTGTTAATATTTTATTTAGGCTTGATTTGTGTAAAAATGGTAGAAAAATTATATCTTGATTCTTGCATATACTGCTTGCGTTTTGTTAGTGAATGATCACAATTTCTTGCGTATAAAATTTTCTTCTAGACTACACGGGTTTGATTTAATCTCATTCTTATATGCTATTTATTGTTCATTGACTATCTATTTACGAAAAAAAGTGTATGCATAATTTCTTGTGGTTCAATGGTAGCTGAAAGTTAGGGTTTTCATGAAATTTTGGGGATTTTTCTTATTTTATAATTTATGGTCTTGTCATTGAAACTTTTCATGTGTATTTTGGCCTAGATGTCATTTTCGGATCCATATTTCAATTTATATTATGAAAAAATTAAAGGTTTGAAACAAAAAGCTTGAAAAGACCATATACATATATGTATATATATGTTACTGAATAACGGAAGAAACTTATCACTTAAAAAAAAAATGCTTACTAATCTACCGGCCTCAAGCTTATTTTCCGCTACTGCAGATCCACTAGCTTGAATGATTATAACAGGACTTCCATTCTAATAAAGATATGGAGCTATCAAATTCTTCTTTGGAATCCTATTTCAATTTTTAAGACCAATGAGATTTTATATTTTTTCACTCTTCACAGTTTTTTTTGGTATTATCTATTAAAAGTTTAGAAATTTCTTCTTGGTTATAAAGCTTGCTTAATGAATATTGCAGTTGATTTAGATAACAGTTTAATATCCTATGTTTATTCAAGATATTGAATAGTTATATCAACTATCCTTACCTCCACCAAATAATTCTTATATTTCGATAAAGACAGGGACACGCTAATCTTTATCTCTTCTTTAAAAATACTCCTTTTAGAAAAAAAAGAAGGGACTAGTACATTGAAATACTTGGTACAACACCAAAATTTGCATAAAACAGAGCAATAATAAGTCATATTTTGGAGATTTTTTGAGTTAAATTATATTTTTTTTCCTTGTCATTGTATTTTTCAGTGCATTTTAGACTAAATATGATATTTTTGTGCTTAGATATCAATGGAATGAGAACAATTCTTAGAAATAGATATGGTATTTCTGTTCCAAATACAAAATTATACAGAACAAGATGTATGGCTAAGGGTGACACTGTGGAAACACATGCAGCTGAGTTTGTGATCCTGAGGTGTTACGCTCATATGATACTGAAGACAAATCCTGGGAGTGTAGCCAAGATCAAAAGTAATCTCTTGCACATTAAGACACCACCTGTATTTGAGAGATTCTTTGTATGTTTCAGTGGGATTGTTGTTCAGTTTCAAAATGGTTGTAGGCCTTTCTTAGGCTTCGATGGATGTCATTTAAAAGGGCCATATGGAGGTGTATTATTGGCTGCTATAGGTTTGGATGCAAATCTTCAAATTTTTCCACTTGCTTTTGGAATAGTTGAGATAGAGAATAAGGATAGTTGGAAATGGTTTCTAACTCAATTGAAGGGCCCTATTTCAAAGGTGTTAGAGACAAAAAAGTTCACTGCAATTTCATACAGACAAAAGGTTAGTATTAATATGTTTGTAACTTTTACATAATTCAATTACTTTTACATTGATTTTCTGATTTTAACTGCTCTGTTTTTTGTTCCATAAATAGGGACTTGCTGAGGCTATCCCTAATGTCCTCAATGGTATATTTCAGCGATCATGTTGCCAGCATCTATGGATGAATTTCTTTAAGAGACTTGGTGATGGAGAGTTGAGACCAATATTTTGGGAAGCTGCAAAGGTAGGGACTCAAGAAATATTTCGAAAAGCACTGACAAAGATAAAAGAGCATAATAAGGCTGCATATGATTATTTAGCTATTTTAGAACCAAAGTCATGGAGCTTTCATGCTATGGAACCCTCCGGTAAGATAGAATATATTACTTCTAACTTTGTAGAGTCTTTCAATAATTGGATGAATGAACTTAGGTATATGCCACCTGTAAAGTTGGTTGATGAATTAAAAGGAAGATTGATGGAGGCCATTTGGGTGAGAAAACTAACTGCAGAAAGATGGAATCATCCACTAACGCCTAAGGTAAGGACACTAGAAATATTTCAAAAAGTATTGACAAAGATAAAAGAGCATAATAAGGCTGCATATGATTATTTAGCTATTTTCGAACCAAAGTCATGGAGCTTTCATGCTATGGAACCCTCCGATAAGATAGAACATATTACTTCTAACTTTGTAGAGTCCTTCAATAATTGGATGAATGAATTTAGGTATATGCCATCTGTAAAGTTGGTTGATGAATTAAAAGGAAGATTGATGGAGGCCATTTGGGTGAGAAAAGTAACTGCAAAAAGATGGAATCATCCACCAATGCCTAAGGTGTCTTATGGAATTAAAAAACTCGAGGAAAAAGCTAGGTATGCAGTGGTGAGACAGACATGGTAGTACGAGTTTGAGGTGGAAACTAATGATACAAAAGTGGGGGTTAAACTTGATGATAGAATCTATGATTATGGATATTAGCAATTGAAGGGTATACCATGTGTTCATGCTTTGGCTTGCATGAGCATAATAAGAGATACAAGGAAAGAGGAGTATACACACCCTTACTTTCATACAACTACTTGGAGAGAGTGTTATTCAAGTGTCATCCACCCAATTCCGTCTAAGGAGTTATGGCCACAATTCCCTAAGACAAAAATGTTGAAGCCACTAAAGATTAAGAGGCAACTAGGGCGACCTAAACCTAAAAGAAATAGGTGCAAGGATCCGGCTGAGAAACAAGTAGCACCAAAGAGACCTATGAAAGGAAATTTTACATGCTCTACTTGCAAAGGCATAGGCCATAATGCAAGGAGTTGTACCAATGAACCAGCCCCTAAGAAACCTAAGAGCAAACTAGGAAGACCGAAGAAGACTAAAGACAAGAATGAAGTTGCTACAAGTACTATTCCAGAGGTATTCTATAAAATACCATACTTAGTATTTACGGATTCACAACTGATAAGAATTTAAACCTAATTTATTTGTGTGTATATATAGAGATCTAATAATATAAATGTAGGAGGAAAATGACACAAGATGGAGATTTCATGCCAAATATGCTTGATCATATTTTTTATGATGCCGATGATGAACAATACCAATCCCAAGTTACTCAAGATTCTTAAGGAGACATATGGCTATCTTTTTTCTTTTTCTTTTTTTTTTTTTTTTTTGTGAAAGGAGGCTATCTACCTTTTCTTGCTTCGTGACATTTTTTTCAACGAGATTTGACATATGGTAAGTGCTTGACATAGCTCATGATATCGTCTAGATATGGATTATAGCCATATGGATGTGGTTCTTTTGTATAGGAATATGCCAAACGGATAGGCTATATCATAGCCATTGACATATAGTCACAATGGTGTTTTTGAGTCTTAACTATCATATAAATACATGCATATGTAATCATCTTTAAATTTGGTAGAATGTGTGAGTCGAATGCCAATCTTTTTTTCTTTTTTTCTCCATTTACGCTCATTATAAATCAATTCTTAGAAAGTTTTTCAATGCCAAAATAGGTACCAATATATAGCTCGTTACCAATTCAATATTGCAATATTTTGATCTCTGAATGCCAAAATAGGTACAATACATACTTCAGTACCAATTCATTGTTACAATGGCATTTTTCTTTTCTTTGTTTTTTTTTTTTAAGGAACAATGGCATTGTTTCAAAAGGAAAAAACATATCATTGTTGCAGTGGCATTGATTTTATTTTGGGCCCGTTTGGTTCGCCTATTTGAATGTGTGTATTTGAATGGAAATTGTGGAATGTGTTATAATTGGAATGGGAGATATTTGAATGGAAAAAATAGTGGAATGTGTTTTAATTAGAATGGGAGCATTGGAATGGACCATTCAAAAACACCTCTCCCCCTCTATTCTCATTCAAGACACAAAAAAACCATTCCAATGGTTAACTTTTTGGATGGACCATTTGAATAGAAAAACTGAATTATTGAAACAAACACACATTCTAAAAGATCATTTGAATGAAAAAACTGAATTGTTGAAACAAACACACATCCAAATGGATATTCTATTCCAATAGAATGGAATGGTTGAAACAAACAGGGCCATTATTTAAAAAAAAAAAAAAAAAGCAAAACACATCATGCTTACATAAGTCAATAATAGACTAATAGGTACCAAAACAATAAGACCCTGTTTATAACAAAAAATAGTTACAATAGTAGTTATTTTTCAGGGATAACTGTAAAAAAATACCCTCATATTTGGGTGTTCTGTAATTTAAACTCTGAAGTTTGGACTCTGTAAAATAATACCCTGAGATTAAGAATTTCTGAAAATTAATATCCTGGACAGATTTTTTGACCAATTTTAAGAACGAAAAAACAATAATATCCTCAATTAAAACTAGATTAATCCATATTATTCATATTAATTTTGAGGATATTATTGTATTTTATCAGTTAAAAATCAACACAGGGTATTAATTTTCAGAAATTCGTAATCTCAAAGTATTATTTTGCAGAATCCAAATTTCAGGGTTTAAACTGCAGAACATCCAAATATGAAGGTATTTTTTTGCAATTATCCCTATTTTTCACAATTTTCTACTATCCACTATTCAAAGAAACGATAAGTTCCCTTTGGACATATAACTAATAAAGGATTTGAGTTGTCTGATGTTTTACTAATCTTGATCTTTGCCTTCAAACCACAAACACGTTGCCTACTACAAATCTTTACCCTTCGTTGTTTATGCTTGAGCAATGGATCTCCATGGAAACTCCTAAAAATTGAGATGTAGAAAACAATAAGCCATTATTTTCTCATAGACATTTTCTTAAACACGTTGTTGAAATCTAAAACTAAACAAAAAGGAAATAAACGAACACAATGTTTCACTAAAAGTCACTTACAAGAAGCCATTATTTTCTCATAGACATTTTGCTGCAATCTAATACCAACCAAAATAACTTGAGCATGCCATGAAAAACTTTAACAACTAGACAAACTTTAACTTGAGCATGTCATAAAAATTGAGCAATAGGACTCCATGGAAACCTCTTGTATAACAAGACATTATTTTCTCATAAACATTTTCTCAAACACGTTGTTGTAGTTTAAGGCCAACTAGAAAAAATAAGCTAATAAACCCAGCAAAATATCACTAAACTCAAGTTAAAATTTGTCCTAAACTCAGAAAAATAGATTTAATTGAAGAAAAATGTTCAAACAGAATATGAGTAAAATAAATTCAAATACAATAAGTCATTATCTTCTTAGAGACATTTTCTTAAACACCTTGCGGCAGCCTAAACCAACAAAGAAAACAACTTGACATATCTTAGATCTTTTAGACAGTAATACCTAGCACTCATTTTTTCTTTTTTCCTTTTTTTTTTAAGAAAAAAACGAATATCACAAAACTGAAGATCATATTTACCCTAAACTCAACAAAGTTAAGAAAAACAATAGTTAAAACAAAATTTGTGTGCAACTTTCAAACGCTTATTTGAAATTTTCACAGCTCCAAAGTTTTACACAAATCAAGCCTAAATAGAACATTAACGGCCAATTAACGAAAAACTAACCTCAGATTCAATGCCACTGTCCGTTTTCGTCTAAAAGGGGTGAAAAACAATATTAGCCTCACTCCAACGTCGTCTACCACTTCCTTTACCGAACCCAGCTTTGTTTCATCGTACAATCACGATAAATTCAACCTTCCTACTTGATTTCAGATGGGGGTTTGGCACCACGACGATGGAGGGAAGAATAGTTTACTTTGAAGAATTAACTCTATAGCTCTAATGGAGTCTGGAGAGTCTCTTCATCTCTCTCGTCAAATGACATTGTCTAATATTTTCACCTTTGTTTTTTATTTTTTCAAAATTTTAAAAATTAAAACTTCAATAAAGTAACGATAAATTATCTTTAAGAATTATATTTGCGTTTAATAATTTTTTATTCGGTTAGTAAGGGTAGTATCATCTTATTACTATTAAAATAACAAATTGTGAATTGCAGGGTATAAATTTGCATAAATCTAAAATATTAGGGTATTATTTTGTAAAATTGAAAAGTGAGGGCTTTTTTTAGAGAAAAGTTAAAAGTAAAGGTATTTATTTATCATTATCACTAATGAATAACCTGAGGAACAACGTGTGACAAAAGTACGAGACCATGGGCGTTCTAAGGGATAAGTACTCATATGTATTTTAACAGTCAAAACAAGAAGTGATAAACTTTTGACTCTTGAAAGTCGATGTGCCGGCCCAGACCCAGTCATAATTGATCGTGTCTAAGTGCGTCAACTATTGCCGAATATTGAAACACTGTTCACAATATATGGAGACGTGTACGTAAGACCACAAATTTAACTGGTACGCGTTTTTCTTTATTACCTGATTATGTCGAAGCGAATAAATAATTACGTAACACTTGCCACTTCATTTGATATTAAAACATTAAGTAATATATGATGAGATTTTAAAATGTAGGGGTTATATGCACATATATAGAGACACGTTCATATATATGCATGCTTAACCCTATAGAAAGAATTTCAAGCCTATAATATAAATTTGACACACGCCTAAAACTCATTTAAACCTTTGAAAAGTATGATTCAAAAAAGAGAATAATGCCGTCTACAACCATCATTCTCACACTATAAAAGAACCCTTGTGCAAATCCTATAAATACTCCCATAGATATATGTACGTCCAACAATAAATAATATCGCAACTCAAAACCTTCGACATACGCTTTACCAAAACCCAAAAGCCTGAAAAAGAAGTCCATATATATAGCAGAACAAAACCTAGCCAGCAATTCAACATATTTACGGGAAAAATGGCTAGCCGAATGGGTTTGATTGGGTGCAGTTTGATCATTATGGTGGCAATGCTGAAGGGTGCAAATGCAGAACTCTACGTGGTTGGAGACAGCTTTGGCTGGAATACGCCCCCAAACACTACTTTTTACTCAGAATGGGCTAACTCTAAGACCTTTGAGATCGGCGACGATGTTTGTAAGTTTGTTTTTTTTTTTTTTTTTTTTTTTTTTTTAAATCAGATCAATTATATATTATAATATATATATATATATAGATGGCCTTGAATAGCTATCACACGAATTATTTTAATCAAGAGAGCAAAATGTTATTCATCCGCTAACTGGAATACAATCACTATCAAAACGTCAAATTCTCATTATTAGAGACGTACATACCTAATTCAGTAGGACATAATATCATTACGTAGTCCATTGCCACCACTTCGTGCTAGTATTTGTTATCAAAATCATTTATAATAAGTTTGATACTTGTAGTATTTGTTCTAACATAAATATATATATATATATATATATCTAGTGTTCAATTGGACCGGAACACACACCGTGGCCGAACTGTCGACCCGAGCTGAATACGACAATTGCACCAAACCAGGAATCGTTTTTGATAGTGGCTTCACTTGGAATCTTTTTTCCAATGGTTCTCGCTTCTTCATCTGCACCGTCGATGACCACTGCGAGCATGGGATGAAGGTGATCATCACTGTTGGATCACCGACCAACACTTCCGCTGTTTCGACCAAAGACGACGCCAATAGCGCTTCATCTTTGAGCATTGGTGCCCTGTTGGCTTCATTATCCGCCATTGTCGTTTCTTTCTTGAGTTATGTCTAAGTGAATATTGTGCATTATAATGTCATTCTTTGTGACTTTGTCTAATAAGAGCTAGTATGTGGAGAGCTCATATTTCTTTTTATTTGACTTATTGAATAAGGATTTTACACCTGATATATTAATATTGTCCTATTATATATATCTGACGAATTTATCCTTACATATCTATGATCTAGTAATTATATTTCGTACACAATAGATACTTGTCCTTCTTGTAAGTAAAACTAGTTTTTGAGACGATGAATGTTGGTATATATAAGGCAAGATTGTATAATCAACGGTTGTTTGCCTTTTTGTACAGAGTTAACACTTGTATTTCAGAAAACTATACTCCAAACCCTTGAATTTAGATTTTCTTTCATATTTCTCTCTAGTCAACGTAAAAACTAGTTGAAATTACTAAGTGAAAATATAAATTTATCCTCCATAAATACCAGAAAACACGTCAACTAAACAAATACGTACGAACCTACGAAACTATAATTCTTCAACAAAACAAGATGAAATTTCGATCATTTCCATTTATATTTGCCTACTTAAATAAGCAACGTTGCTATATTGTTTAGTATTTAGTATTTTTGTAGGTTTACGTTTATTTGGTTGAGTTATTTAATGCTTAAAAAAATTATGATTTATTTGCTTTGCATCAATATTGTATTAGATTTTTACTTATTTTTAACAAAAATTGTCTTTAGAGATGCGACTAAAAGGTTTGAAAAAATCGACATTGTTAACTAGCTGTGGGTAGCTTTTATTTATTTAAAAGATATATAGGTTACGTATAATCTGAGTGATATATAACTTATTCTCATGCATGCATAGGTATATTTTTCAACTTAAATGACGTGAATCTATGGCATAATGCTATGTCCCGCTCATTTGGCTCCCAAAAATTCAAGTGTTTCTGTACTATGGCTCTAGGATCCTTTATATATATATATACTACTCACCCAAGAGGATATGGGAAGACCTTAGAACGTGATGGATACTTCTAGAATGATCAAGAGAGGTCTTGGCCATACTAGAAGACTCTAGTTGGTGCTACTACGTCCTAGAAGACTCTAGACAAGGTCGGTCGGTGCTAGATGGTTCGAGATGATCCTGGAAGCTTCTAGAATGATTTAGAAGAGCCAAAATGGTGGGTGAACCTCCTGGAAAGATCTAGGCTATGCTTGTTCTAGATTTCTCCCTGTAAATATCTTTATAGATATTACTATTTTATTTGGGAAGATTTTAGACCCTTTGTAAGATCAAGCCACTTGGCATGATTAAAACTGTTGGTTTATTTGGGCTTTGCCTATATAAAGGACCCCTTGGGTTCATATGTACACAAGTCCCATTTGAGAGAGTTGTAAGCATTCTTAAGAGTAATACAAAGTTTTCATTTACTCAAACTTTTATACTTTGTCACTTTATCTCAAAGTTCACTCTAAGTCCCTTTCTTGAGTGTTGGTTTTATAAGTTGGCTGACTTAGTGCAACAGACCGTGCTAAGTGCCGCAGATTGTCTAGTTTAAGGCTAGGGTTGTGACAGTGCAGTATCAGAGTTTTGGTTGCTCATTGTATCTTGGTAGTACCATTGTCTATATGAAGATTATGGCTGCAACTCCTGACCCCATCGAAGTTGACGCTTTCGGATGTGGACATGATGAAGGGGAGAAAGGTGCAACTCGCGATAAGTCGAGGGACGTGGTAGCTAGCTTGGAGGCTAGAGTGTCTCGATTAGAGTCCAACATGGGCACGTTGGGCAAGCGAGTAGATAAACTAGATGGTCATTGCAATAGTTTGGAGACCGAGGGTGCGGAGATCGACAGCGGTATCAATGATGCACTTGGTGGGCTAGAGGCTGACTTAAGGCGCGAGATCGAGTCCACTCATTTAGAAATTGACAAGGTACGAGATCTCTTCCAAAGAGAACTCACTAATATTTTACTTAGAGTAGATGAGATGGGTGGCGATCTTGCTTTGTGCAAGTGAGCGGTGGCCACGGGATTGACCACCACCACGACTATTGAGGCAAGGAAGGTCGAGGTGCCTAAACCAAAGACCTTTAACGGCACTTGAAATGCTCAAAAAATTGAGAACTTCCTATAGGGACTTCAGCAATACTTCGAGGCTACCAGTGTGACAGATGATGCCAGTAAAATTTGTAATGATACCTTGTACCTAACCGACACTACCACACTATGGTCGAGGTGGAGACATGGGGAGGTGCAACAAGATGTGTGCACTATAGCCAACTTTGATGACTTCAAAAGAGAGCTTAAGAGGCAATTCTTTCCCGAGAATATTGAGGAGGAGGCGAGAGGCCGTCTTCGTCGCCTCAAGCAATCTGGTAGTGTTAGAGACTACGTGAAAGAGTTTACTACACTCTTGCTTGAAGTCCCTGATACTTCAGATACAGATGCCATATTCTTGTTCATGGATGGCCTTAGAATTAGGCTAAGTTAGAGCTAAAGCACCATGGTGTCCAAGACTTGGCCGATGCTATTGCTGTAGCTAAAAGTCTTATTGATTACTCCAACAACAAGGACTTTTCTAAGGCCAAGGATAAGAATGGTGGTGGTGCAAAGAGTGGGGGAGACCAAACCAATGAAGAAAAAGGGAACAAAGATGGTTTCTCCTATAAGCACAAGAACTAGGTCAGGGAGAAGGAAGACCGTGACTCCTCCAAACCAAGAGTCAAATGCTTCCTTTGCGATGGGCCACATTAGGCACGTGGCTATCCTAAAAAGAAAGCTCTCAATGCCTTATTCGCCTCCAAGCCAAGAAAGAGGTAATAAGGAAGATGGTGGTGCACGTGTTAGCTCTTTACAACTTCTTAGTGCCTTGTAATGAGCCCCTAAGTCACAAGCTAAGGGCCTACTCTTTGTGGATACACCAATCAATGGCAAGGCCACCAAGGCCTTGGTTGACACAGGTGAATCCCACAACTTTGTTTCTGTTGAGGAAGCTAGGAGGTTGGGCTTGTTAGTGACCTATGGAGGAGGCTTTCTCAAGGCAATAAACTTAGCAGCACGCTCCATCTATGGGGTTGCTCATAATATCAAGGCTAGCTTAGGTACATGGGCTAGCCAACTTGACTTATCAGTGATGCCTATGGACGACTTTGCGGTGGTGCTTGGTTCAGAGTTCCTTGATATAGTGCAGGCATTCCATGTTCTCTTTGCTAACTCTATATATCATGGATGATGAAAAAGCTTGCATGGTGCCATCAGCGCGGTCCACAAAGGCGGAAAAGAAAGTACTCTCTGTACTTCAATTCAAGAAGGGCTCGAGAAGATGTGATGCTTGACACCTTGCCCAAGAAACTTCCACCTAGGAGGGAGGTGGACCACGAAATCGAGCTTGAGCCAGGGACGAGGCCACAAGTGATTAGTCCATATCAAATGGCTCCTCCGGAGTTAGTGAAACTCTGGAAAAAACTTAAGAAATTGCTTGATGCTAGTTTTATCAGGCCCTCCAATGCTCCTTTTGGTGCTCTGGTGTTGTTCCAAGAATAGAAGGATGGCTCACTAAGGATGTGCATTGACTACCAGGCTCTAAACAAGGTGACAGCGAAGAACAAGTACCCCATCCCAATTATTGCCGACTTGTTCGATCAACTTAGGAATGCTAGATACTTCACAAAGCTTGATCTGCGTTCAGGATATTGCCAAGTGCACATAGCAGGGGGAGATGAGCCCAAGACCATGTGCGTGATAAGGTATAGTGCCTATGAGTTTTTAGTCATACCATTTGGTCTTACTAATATACCTGCAACAATCTGTACCCTCATGAATAAGCTATTCCATCCTTATCTCGATCGATTCGTGGTAGTTTATCTTGAGGACATAGTTATCTATAGTAAGACCATGAAAGGGTACCTAGAATATTTGAGGAAGGTCTTCGAGATCTTAAGGGAGAATCAACTATTCACCCAACAGGATGTAATGTTCCTAGGGCATATGATAAAGGATGGGAAGCTTATAATGGATGAGGCCAAGGTGCAAGCCATCCAAGAGTGAGAATCTCCTACTAAGGTGCCAGAGTTAAGATCCTTCCCTAGACTTGTGAATTACTATAGGTAGTTCATCAAGTCCTACTCAGCGAGAGCAGTCCCACTTACTAACCTACTCAAGAAGAATAAGTCTTGAGAGTGGACACGCGAATGTTAAGCTTTATTCGAAGATTTGAAGAGGGCGGTGAGCGAGGAGCTGGCCTGATCACTCCAAGGCCTACGAGCTTCACATGGACGCCTCCGACTTTGCTATTGGTTATGTACTAATGTAAAAAAGGCGTCCCATTGCCTACGAAAGCCGTAAGCTCAATGACACTAATATGTGCTATACGGTGCAAGAACAAGAGATGATTGCCATCGTTCATTGCCTAAGGGTGTGAGGACACTACTTGTTGGGTACTCACTTCATGATCATAACTGACAATGTAGCCACAAGCTACTTCCAAACTCAGAAAAAGTTGAGTCCCAGGCTCAGTGGTAAGCCTTTTTGGCAGAGTTTGACTATAGGCTTGAAGACAAGCCTGGGAAGGCTAATGTGATGGTGGACACTTTAAGTATAAAGGTAGAGTTAGCTGCCTTAAGTAGGCACGATAGCATCTTGATGGAGAAAATCAAGGAAGGGCTAGAGCACATTATTCTTGCAAAGAGCCTGCTACCCCTAGTAAAGGGAGGAAAGACGAGGCACTTTTGCCTGAGCAACAGACTTCTCTATGCCAAAGGCAACTGACTCTATGTGTGTAAGCGGGGGAACTTAAGGAATGAGCTTATTAGAGAGTGCCACGATTCCTTGTGGGCTAGCACAATTCCTTGTGGGCTGGCACGATTCCTTGTGGGCTGGTCACCCATGGCAGAGACGTACTCTTGCCCTTATCAAAGCTATCTATTATTAGCCTCAACTGAGGGATGATATTGAGGCCTATGTAAGAACTTATCTTGTACACTGTTACGCTAAATGCAAATACGTAAAATAACTGTAAGTGCAGGGGTCGTAATTAACTAATAAAGTAATAAGAGTTATCGATCCCACGAGGAATTGAGTATTAAATTATTGCTAAGTACCAGAATTATTGTGACCTAACTTTATCTAGGCATTACAAGGATTAAGACTTTCACCGACACGTTGAAGCGTCGAGAAAAGTATTCCAAATATGTCGGTAAAAGTCAAAAAACTTTTCCCGGCGTATTTTTGCATCGACACTCAGCATCGATGAAAGACCATCGCTAAAAGTGAGTTACTGACACAAAATGAAATGCGTGCATTTCGTCAGCAAAAATCTTGCGTCGATGAAAAAATGACAAATTTAGAGTCAGTAGTCAACCATTCATCGACGCAAGACACGCGTCAGTGAATGTCAGACTTTTGGCGACACAAAAATACGTCAGCAAAGTGAAAATTTACTAGTTATTTTTTTAATTTAAAAAAGCTTTTGCAGATGCACTAGCATTTATGCATCGACAAATGTTATATTATATTGAAAAAAAATTATTTATTATTAATTATAAATTAATTTTAGTATTTAAATATTAACTAAAAATTGATAATTTAATTTTTAATAATTGACAAATAATTTAATATTATATATAATTAATTCATATGCTAATAATTAATAAAAAAATAAATTAAAAATAATTATAATTTCATTAAATAGTAAAAATGATACAATTATTCATAAATTTACAATACAGAATCCTGCGATACATTTGTTTATAATATTATAAAAATGGTGGTACACTTTGGTCAATAAAAATTTTTGTTGAGGTCAATCTCAGAACCTACAGAGCAAAAGTACATATTTGTATGCGAAAGTTTAGAATATTGAATTGGTAATAGTTGTTTCTTTTACTGTTACCATAGTATATATTTGGATATTATTAAACTATAAAATGCACTAGGATATCTTTGTTGGAATAATGTCCTATAAAACAGTTTATTATTTTGACATTATAAACAATATTTATCAGATTATTTGTTATCTCTTTGTTGTTAATAAATTTCATATTATGAATTTCTATTTCATTTATGTCCCATTAATATACATGTGATGTGTATGTTTATCTTATGCATGCATCTAAAGATTCTGGGACAAAAATAATGAGTAATAAAGAATTATTCATATGATGAGTTCATATGTGGGAGACATTATATTCTTTATTTCATTATGTCTAAATTAAATTGTTTGCATTCTGTATATTGAAGATGGAATACTTTACTATGTCATAGAATGTAGTATTGTCTATTTGATTAATAAAGTCTTTAATTATCAAAGTGAGTCTTCGAATAGAAACACTAGTGTGTTATAAGAAAATTATAACAGCATCGAACAGGACCGAGTGAATTAAAATTTAAGGTTAAGTGCCGTAATTTAAATTTCTAATTTCACTAAACTAGCACTATTGTAGAAAACCTTAATCCTAGTGATTAACAAACTTACTTTCATGTGTTTTGTCTTTTTGAGTTACTAAAGGACTAGTTCCGATTTATGGTTCGAACTCTGGTATCTTGAAAGATAAGGTGTGTGAAATGTGTAGAACGTTTTTCATGATGGACGCCATGTATATAATGTCACTTTGAGTTTTTTCAAGTACTTGAATAATATAAACCATGGCCCCGGTATTCATTATGTGAATTTGACTGTGTTGGTATAAGCAGATAAGAATACCATAGTCAACTATTATCCATTAGATGAAAAATGGCAACTCAAACGTAAATATGTACTAGAGGGGTAATACGGTAATTTCACCCTGCTAGTACGGCATTGCATTGGGGATACGTCTATAGGTATAGTATATGCTAAATGGATCGAACTAATTATTTGATAATAAGCTTCACAGAAAATAAATGACATTTAGTCCAAGAGTTCAATATTGGGCCTATAGTGGTGTGCCCCAATATTAATAGACAAGGCTCAATCATAATTATGAGTTAATTATAATTGTGGGCATATGGTCCATTGGAACTTAGGCTTTATGTATCCATCTGGTCTCCTGTCTAGCTCAAATTAAAGCCCAATAATTATTTGATGATCAGTTGAGCCCAATAAACCCAATAAGCCCAATAGGATTTACTAATCTCTCTATAGTTAAAAAAAAAGTTCTCTAGCTGCCAATTGGATGAGTTACATGTGAAACACCCCTTGAGAAGAGAGTGTCACACGAAATACAGAGAGAGGAAAAGTAGAGAAAAATTGACTAGCACTAGAGGATTCACCATCCTTGGTATTTCGGCCATCTCGGAGAAATTAGTTCGAGAAGATTGTCTTCTTATTCGTCTGCGGATCTCTTTGTTGGGAATCAAGAAGGTGACCACCCACCAGATCAATCAAATGGCTTTCGAGAATAGATGGGAAGACGAGAAGATTGTGGAGCAAATCCGGGTATTATTCTTGTCTAAATCAAGAGTTAATTTATGTTAGATCACGATCCGAAATATTTTGTAAAGAGAAAAATTTTAAACGACCAATTCCATTGCATTTCTGATTTTTAAAAAATTATGGAGTTCTTGAAAATAATTTTATGAAAATATTTTCCAGAAGTTTCAGCAATCTTATACTCCTGAATAAAACTTAAACCTAAATTGATGGATATAAATATCATTTCAGTTGCACCGTTTCAAGAAAGGAACTTAAAATGTGATTTCTTTATCATAATTTACAAGTCAACCATGAAAAGATGATCATTTCCTTTTTCCTTGCTAAGATATAAAAATGACTAAAAAATTTACAAAGTAACTGCACAAATAACTAACACCAACTAATAATCTATTAAAAGATGGTAAATAATACACTATTAAGAAAGTAGAACTGAAAATAACGAAGTTCAAAAAGAAAGGCTAGGAGCCAACATCACAGTTTTTGTTTAGAAGAATATGACTAACTAAAGGCTAGGACTAGACGAGGAACTAGCAGTCACATCGTATGAATCAATGAAGAAACAAAACTCTTGCGTATTACAAATTGCTGTTTTAATTTCATTAGAAAAACAAAATGGGAAGGGACACTCTGCTTCCATATCAATAACGAAAAAAAAAACATTAAGAACAAAGAATGAAAAGAGGAAGAACCTAAACTGCCTTAAAGTCCTAATCTAATTGCAAGAAAAATAACTTACTTATCCACCAAGAAAAAGAAAAAAAATACAAAAAAAAATAAGGGTGCAATAGAAAATCCTACACCAGGAGCTTAGATGTCTAGCAAGAAAAAGATTAGCATAAGCATTATATATGAAAGAAAGATTACGCAAATGATGGCCATCTCTATACCAAAAAGTAGGTGAAGTATTACATTAATAAAAAAATGACATAGATCTTGCCACTGTGAAAATAAAATTCCATTTAGTAGATATAGACTGCATGCCAACAAAGAAGAATGCATAAGCGCATTTTACAAAAATCGTGGTATCTCTACATCACGAAAGCAAATCTCAGTGTACACAACTAGGAAGGACATGGAACCACAATTATGAGTAGAAATCATATGGAACCACAATTATGAGTAGAAATCATATATAACGAAACCATGGCATATAAGTAGCTCCATTGTATACAAATTCATGTAAATATCTTGTCCTTTTTGATTGATCACAATACAAAAAATAATGAGAAAATGGTATGTTGTTGTTTTTGTAACTTTGTAGCTTTTTATGCGGTATAAGCACTTATTGCTCTACTTTATCTTCCTTTCTCTACCTCACAAGCACACTGATATCATCACATGTTTGTGTTTGATGGCCACAAAAAGTATAGATTAAGAAAGTGGTATGTACCTAAAGTAGAAAAGAATGTCTTAGGTGCATAATTGCGCATAAGTAATGGAGAAACCATCAATTTTCCTAGCATCCCCACACTGTTATAGCATGTACTATAATCCTTATGAATTAAATAAAGGCCAATGAAATGAAAATAATAGAATAGCTTACGAAAAGAGGAAAAAAAAAAGTTTCAGCAAATCACACATAATTGAAATTTGGCATGACTGATTATATAGCCCTAAACAAATGAGATCAAACTACAATCACCAATCAAAATTATGTCATAAATTATGTCTATGTTAGAAAATTTAGACTTGTACATGCTTTCTAACAAAAGATACATAATACATTCATAAGAAAATGTTTTGAATCAATTTACTCAAGCCTTTTTAAATTGAACCCAATTCATTTTCTAACACTTGTGTCATGGATTATGAAAGTATAATTATTTAACCAAGTCTTCCATAAATATGATAAGAATAATATCAAAGAAATGAGTTAAATGGAAGTCATATTCAACACAAGTAGTTCACAATTGAAATTCTGTTGGGCTATTTCTAACACGCAAATACCGCAAGTATACGAGTCGCAATAAGTAATATAAATAGTAAGTGAGTGTCGAATCCCACGAGGAGCAAATGAATTACAAGTGCTAAGTTCTAACTAAAATTAGTTGGTGATTTATCCAAATGACAATAAATAGATGTTGTGAACAAAAACTAAGTAGTGCTTGTTTAATGTCCCTAGCCTGACATAGTCATCCCTCATGGCGAATGAGGTGAGGCAATGGATGATTTAGCCTGATCAAACTCTCCTACTAGGTAGTCTTTGAGCCGTTGAACATTCACTTTGATTCTTCTAGTTGGGCTCTCATTGACCACCTTTCTTGCACCATATGGAAACACATTAGTTTCTTTGAATGACCCCGACCATCTTGCTTGAGCTTGCCCAGGAAGTGTTTTAGACAAGATGCACCAGGGCACACCTCTTGGTCCTGGTTCAAAGTGATGATCACCATACTTCTTTTTCTTTGTCTTCCACTTCGTCGTACCCTTCTTGTACTAGGAGCCATTTAGGAATTGCATAGTGACGACACCTTCTCATTAGCTCCTTGTAATGCTCCCAAGCTTCATACAAAGACTCATTATCGAACTGCACAAATGAGGTAATATCATTCCTCAACTTAGCTGTCTTGGCAAGATGGAAGAATTTGGCAAGGAACTTCTGAGCTAGTTCATCCCACGTGGTGATGGATCCCGAAGGTAGAGCATTCAACCATCCTTTCGCCTTGTCCCTCAAAGAGAACAGGAACAAACGCAAACGAATGGCATCATCACTTACCCCATTGTGCTTGAAGGTATTGCATATCTCTAAGAAGTTCATGATGTGTTAATTGGGATCATCACTAGGCAAACCACCAAATTGACACGTCCCTTGCATCATCTGAATAATAGCTGGCTTTATCTTAAAGTTGTTGGTATTGATGGCTGGTTTTCGGAAGCTAGAACTGAACCTATTGATTACAAGAATGGCAAAGTCCCCTTGATCTACCATGGTAGGTTGAGGGTTGGTCCTTTGATTTCTCTATCTTCTAAGCTCTCTCAAGGTTCGTTCAATTTCAGGGTCTAGAGGCAAGAATTCAAGGCTCCTTGCTCGTCTCATACACAAATGTTAGAGTTTAAGTACCTGAAATATGCACAAAAATAAAGAAAGTTTGAATTAAATCTAAACTAGTTAATATTAGTATTAACAAACTATAATTCACCGAGCTCCCCAGCAACGGCGCCAAAAACTTATTGGGCTATTTCTTACATGCAAACACCGCAAGTATATGGGTCGCAACAAGTAATATAAATGGTAAGTGAGTATCGAGGAGTAAATGAATTACAAGTGCTAAGTACTAGCCAAAACTAGTCAGTGATTTATCCAAACGACAATAAATAGATATAGTGAACAAAAGCTACAATGCAAATTCAATATAAACAATAATAACGGAAATTAACACTAAACAATCAATGGTAGTTTTGTAATAATATTATAGAACCTAGGGATGCAATCTCTCCTCTAACACCTTCAATTACTAGTTTTCCTCACCCTTCAATCATCCACTAAGAATCAACAATCAGGAAATCAATGGTATTCACAAATTCCGTTCCAATATATAGGTGAAAATGTCTAAACAAGATAATATGTTACAGCTAACATAAATTGATTAAACTCATTAAGCTTGGTAATTCCCATACAAGATTGCATAAGTTACATCGGTATATTCCTATCCTATGTAAACTCACTCTATACTAGGCAATCCTACGTTGTTCAACCTATGTCCAAACCTAAACTTCTCTTTCCAAGTTCATATAGGTTTTACACAACAATCAGCATTAAGCACAAGATAGAATAATTAATTCATCAATGGATATCAAGAACAAATGAGGAAAATAGAGCAATTGAATTACATTAGAGGTTTGATTACATCCCTAGAGAAAGAGTTTAGTTCATAATCATATTAAGATAAACAAAACAGAATTGATATAGCTGAAAAATAAAGAAATGAATAGAAGAAAGATAAAGAAAAACTCTTTGAAGCCTATTCAATCCACTAGTCTTCTCTCAAATCCTCTTGATTCTACCTACTCTTTCTTGTTTCTACTTCACACCCTCTCTAAAACTCTCTCAAACTTTGGCTGCTAGGGTTTCTCTGTGATCATTTTAGTTGAGACAAAGAGAGCTTAAATAGTCGAGACAAAACTAGCCATGATCCAGGAATTCTGCAACATGTCTGTGCTTTGTGGTGCTGCGGTGCCAAATTTGGCACCATGGCGCCAAGACAGTCAAGCGAGTGGCACTACAGTGCTGAATTATGGCACTGTGGTGCCACAGTATCCAAAGGTTGGCACCGCGGCGCCATGGAGTGGCACTGCGGCACCACGGAGGTGATGACCCAGCGCCGCGGCGCTGTGGGCATGGCGCTGTGGCACCACAGGATTAATCTCCCGATGCCGCAGCGCCAGTTCTCTAGAACTTTTGGCGCTGAAGCGCCCAGTTCTGCTGAGTTTCTTCCATTCTGGTACTGCTACACACTGCTGAGACATCATTCGTTTGTCTTCGCTCTCAAATGATCGAAATTACCTTCGTTTAGCCTCGGTTTCACTTGAAAAGCCAGAATTCTCCTCTCAATGACCTCTCACTTGAAATGTGCATTAAAAATAACTAAACAAGTAAAAAAAGCTCAAGGATGAGCAATTCTTAAGCTCGAAAGTATAGTAAAGATAAGTGTAAAATGCACTTATCAAATTTCTATTAACTAAAAAAGGCATAATCCTTCTAAATGTATTGTCCTTTTACTTTAACTAGCATTTTCTCAGCAACAATTATTCATAAACCAAATTATTTCCTCTAATCAACTAGTGATGTAAAGAAAACAAAAACTACAATTGTTAACATTCCAACTCTAATTAAGATTTTTTTTCATGGGAAATAACTTCGTTGAATGCCAAACAGGAAAAAAAAAAATAGGGCTCACAGAAAGCCAAAGTACAGAAGCAAACAATCCACTCCCTAGTTGGAAAGAGATCAATGGGACCATTGTGAATCATCCAATGAAACTCCATAGGAATACAAGGAATTGAAATAAACTAAAAACATTATAAGCATAATTCCAAAGCTGTAAGGTTGTGAGCATCTACAACTAGCAATTTCTTCTACATATACTAAGCCATAACCCAACCTCAGTATAAAAAAGATGATTGGGTGAGCAGCAAATAATAAAGAGGGCCTTCGCGAGCTTGGAAGAGTAGTTGAACAACAAGATCCATGAACAGGGTGGTGAGATGGGGACGCTTTGGCAAGCGCCCGGGCTCGCGTGGGAGTGACAAGCTTGCAGGAGACTAAGCGACGCTGGAGTCATTGGGCGTGTTCGAGGTGCCTTCCTCGAGTTGGGTCCCCCTGCCTAGTCTCGCTCACAGTCGAGCAGTTGAGTGAGTTTGTGGTGCCTCTCACGAGTTGGGTATTTGGCTCTCTGTGCCTGGTCTCACTCACGATCGAGCTGCCATGATGACTACACAGAATAGATTTGGGAATTAGAGATTTAGGGTTATTCTAGATTTGCGAATTGAGAGTGGGTGTGGGTTATTGTTAGAATGTGAAGAATATTATTGAGTTTAAGAGGCAAAATTTTCAAATTTTAGACCTAAAATGTTTAAGCGGTAGATCTGAAATGTTTTTTAAAATTTGTTTCTTTTTTGCTCAAATGTTTGGAAGGTTTAGATAATATAATGACATAAGCAGTATTATTCGTTCCTAGAGCCTTCTTGTTCCATGGTCTATCATTTTGTTGACTAGAGTATCCTCGTTCTTTATGTATATTATTATTTTATTTATTGTTTGTCTACTTTTTTTTTTGAGCAGAAAGTGATCTTTTATTACTGAAGCTCACAATCTTCATACACAGCTGTAGAAACACGAGTAGGTGTCTCGGCTAACCAAACAGAACAAGAATCAGAATGCAAACCATAAGAAGCTAGGATATGTGCCGCCTAATTCCTATTTCTAGGAATCAAATTACAAATTGCATTTCCTAGTAAACTAAGAATGACTATGATATCAGATAAAATGGGACTCTCTTTTGATAAAGGATCAAAAGACTTGAGAGTAGAGCAAGTCTTCTTAGAGTCACTCTCTATCTCTGAAATAGCAAAGCCATGATGGAGAGCAAGACTAGTACCTTCTCTAAGGGCCAGACACTCAGCCATATATGCATCAAAATGCCTTCTTTCTTACTTGTTGTTGCACCACGAACCTGGCCATTGCTGTTGCGGATCACCACCCCAATACCAATGAAACTTGCCTTCTCATAAACTGATGCATCCACATTCATCTTCAAGCTATTCCTCAGTGGCGGGATCCAATGGGTAACTACCGAAGAGTTACTAGGGGCTAGTTGCTTCGAGTTATCGAGGCTTTTATTGTGAAGCCCAAGATTCTCACATGCATATTAAGCCAATAATAAACATACTTATATTGCATAATATTCATATCACGCAATTAGTATCAATCTTATGGGAAATTACTCATTCTGATTGTTAAATGATCTGTATTATTATGCTAATGTTTATCGAAGTTCTCTCATGCAGTGTAAAGGCTCAGTACCCTCAGGAAGAGAGCTTGGTGTGTGAAGGGAATAAAGAATACAATTATGAATAGTAATACTATATGCACATGCATTAAGATCAAGTTTGTTGATAACATGGTCAAATAGTAGTTTTTCGGTAAAATGCATTTTTCACGCTTTTCGGAGTCAAATTCACTGTACATTTAACACGTCAAATAGCTTTAATTTAATGTTTAGGACTCATTTTTAGAATTTTATTTTTGGCCCAGGAAAGCACGAGGTGGCAGTCACTGTACTAAATTGGTGTTTAGTTGCACTAAGCTAGCTTAGATTCAGCTTAATCGCGTAATGTTAATTTTGTGCATTCTATTAATTAGGCATTGATATTATGTTTGCATTATTAATTAAAGTCTAAGTGACTTATTTTTATGCTTAATGGTTGGTTATGGGGCTAGGTTCTAACATATTACAATAAGATTGGCTATATAGGATCATAAGTCAAAGTATGACTAGATTTGATCTTTTAAGCTAGGATTCACTAACTTAGCCTACACTTAAGTGTATAGGAATGGCCAGCAACGTGGTGAGTGAGCTAAGAGTGACTTAAGGCTGGACACATGGCAGGTTAGGGTGTGAAATACCGAAAATACCCTTTACAATTTAAGTTATGCCTTTTCTTAGCCCTTAAGTATTGATTTTGGACCAAATCTGGTCATTCTCTTCTCCATTCTCTCCAGCCACGACCTGAAACCCTCCCACCAACTTTTAGACTTCTCTCAGCTCCCCTTATCCATATCCAAGAGTTTCCAAGTGGTAGAACTCAATTTGGAGCTCTAGAAAGCAAGATAGATCGAAACTAGTCAAGGTAACTCAACTAGTTCTTCTTCCTAGGTTTTGTTTTCCTATTTCAATTCTCCACTTGATATTACTTAAATAATGGTTCCTCTAGGTTCTCTTGGGTCCTAAAATCAGTATCAAGCCTTGAGAATCAATTTTGTGGAGGTAGAAAGCAAGAGCTTTGGTAAAAACTTCAAACTAGTCAAGGTGAGCTTTTTGTGAAATTTAGAATTAGTAACTTCTTTCTATTGCTTTAGCTCTTAAATCAAAGCTTTTATTTGATGAATAAAGATCCTAGAAAACCTTACATATGGCTGGAAATAAATAATTTAAGTGGAGGATTAAATTTACACTTAAAGCCCCAAAGTTGCTAGTTATGGATTTAAGTGTTTTCATGTGTAGTAAATTTCATTTTTGGTGTTTGTAATCTGATTTTTTCTAAGCTTGGAGTGTTTATTTTATGGATCTTAATATTTATTACACTCATTTGGTGGCTGTTTATGATGACATATAAGTGTAAAATTAGTTTTAAACTTTGTTTAGATTGAAAAGAATTAAAGTGTACCGAGGTTGTTCTAAGTGATACTCTTTGAGGTGTTTATGTGGGAATTGGATTGTTGATTGTTATTACAGGTTTAAACCATGATTTTAATCATGTGGGGATGTCCTAGAAATAGGGGAGGTGCTGTCCAAATACTTTTAAAACCAAATGGTACCATTTAGGAGCAAATGGACTAGATTTTATGAAAGTAGGTAATAT
>JXTC01000428.1:247286-272117 GCA_002914845.1 Trema orientale
ATTTTGTCAGTTCCAAGTTGAGTGGCTTCTCCCGATCTCACTAAATAATTTTACGAATATCCTCACGTATGTGTGTGGGATCGGGGGACGTCACATTTATACTCATTAATCCAAGCCTCAGCATCTTCTAGAATGCGAGAGGTTTCAAACGCATTTTTTCCATGAGCCACTTTGTTTCGTTCACCCCATAACATCCAAACTAAAACACACCAGGTCTCCATATCTGAGGTGCTGAGGCTTTTCCACATATCAACTGCACAACATGCGAAAGAGAGCCAACTTCTTTTAAGGAAGTGGTCCCTAAAAATACTCATTATCCACACCTCTTCTATAGCTGGACAGTTTAGTAAACTGTGGACTGATGTTTCATCCGAAGAAGAGCAGCGGGGACATTGCCGTTGACAAGGAACATTTCTGCAGAGGAGATTAAATGTGGTAAGGATGATGTCGTAAAATATCCTCCAGATGAAGATCTTAACATTTGGAGGAATCTTGAGTAACCATAAGGATTTCCACCATTTTGAGAGATACGAGCTATCGGATTGACCTGCGTTGACTCTGTTTTCCATAAGGACCTTATAACCCGATTTCACCAAATAAACCCCGTTGTCATTGAAATGCCACACTTGAACATCAGCTAAACCTCTAAAACTCAGGGGAGTATTTAGAATAGATTCAATATCTATGGTCCAGAACTCTTTTTTAATTTTCGAGATATCCCAATCCCCGAGGTTTGAAATTAAATCAGAAACTAACATCTCCCTATTGTCATCATTTGGTGTGGTGATCGGTCGAAAAAGTTTAGGACAGGATAACCAGTGATCCTTAAAAAACTTTATGGAGCACCCATCGCCAACTCGCCAACGAAGCCCCAAATTTAGGGCATCTCTGCCCCATAATATACTATTCCAGAAAGCACTACAACCACTCACATGATTGGCTTCTAAGAAACTCAAATGTCCGTGGTACTTGGCTCTTATACATCTGCTAGCCAATGAGCCAGGAATATAGACTAGTCTCCAAGCCTGTTTTGCCAAAAGAGCTTGATTAAAAACATTAAGATCTCTGAAACCCATGCCCCTTTCAAATTTTCCTTTACAAAGCTTCTCCTAGCGCCACCAATGCATCCTTTTTGTATCATCCGAATCTCCCCAACAAAAACAGGCAACTAGTGCATGAAGTTCATTAAAGATGGACAGTGGCAGTTTGAATATACTCAATGCATAAGTGGGAATAGATTGGATCACTGCTTTTAAAAGAACTACCTTACCACCAGCAGAGAAAAGTTTATCTCTCCATAATTGCAGTTTTGAAGATACTCAATTCTTGATATTCAGAAAGGCCATTTGTTTGTTCCTTCCTATAAAAGCCGGCAGACCAAGGTACTTGTCATGGGGGTGGGCAACCGGAAGGCCAAAGGATTGTTGAATTGAGTGCTTCAGGTCATGTCCAACATTTCGATTGAAACTAAGAGCTGATTTCTGGAAATTAATCGATTGTCAATCGTGAAATCAAATTTTTGACAAATGAAGGAGATGGAAGAGGGGAAGAGAGATTAAAAGAAAGAAAAAGATAGAAAGAGAAGCTTCTTCATACACCGTCAAAATTTCTTTGATTTTGGTAACTTCGTTCGAGGTAGCCCTGCAAAATAATAAACTGTCATCTGCAAAGAGGAGATGGGAGACTCTGGGACCTCCCTTAGAACAGGAAAATCCAGTGAGCTTATCTTCTCCCTCAGCTTGTCTCAATAAGGAAGAAAGGCCCTCTGCGCAAATTAAGAATAGACAGGGAGAACGCGGGCATTCCTGGCGAATGCCTCTCTGAGATATTACTTCTCCATAAGGTCTGCCGTTGAGCATGAATGAAAATTTTGGCATAGAGATGCAATCCCGAACAATGGAGATCCAAGAAGTTTGAAAACCCATCTTCTCAAGCATTGTTTCCATGAAGCACCACTCAATCCTATCGTAAGCTTTGCTCATATCAAGTTTTAACGCTGTCCAGCCTTTCTTACCTCCAGTCTTCTTCCTCAAGGGGTGCATTGTTTCAAAAGCAACAATGATGTTATCTGTAATTAGTTTGCCAGGGACAAAAGCACTTTGGGATTCATCAATGATGGTAGGAAGAATGGTCTTTAATCTATTTGCTATAGTCTTTGTAATGATTCTGTAGATTACATTACAAAGACTAATGGGCTGAAAGTCATACACCTTCCTCAGAGCTTTTGTCTTGGGAATCAAAATAATATTCGTATTATTGAAAGGAGTTGCAAATTGATCCCCTTGGAGTACTCTCCTGCGTAAGTTGGTGATTGACGGCCCCACAATGTCCCAATACTTCTGGAAAAATAAAGCATGAAAACCATCAGGACCTGGAGTTTTTGTTGGAGCCATGCTGAATAGAGCTTCTTTGATTTCTTCATCTGAGTATCGGGTTCCTAGGAATTCATTCATTTCCCTCGTCACTTTCCTGACCACACCACTGGTAGAGCGAAGCAAAACTTCATTTGTTGGATTGGAAGTGGTAAATATGCTTTTGAAGTAACTTTCAATAATTCGTACCGTGTTCTCTGTTTCTTCATGCCAGGTACCCCTTCATCTTCGAGTCCCACTATTGTATTTTTTTTTTTGTCACCTCCTTTTAGCCAATCTGCCCTAGATCTTTGCCTCTGGTTTTCTTCTTTGAGCCAAAGTAGTCGGTCCCTTTCCTTTTCCAAAGACCGGATATGGGCCCAAGCTGCTGCATCTCTCATTCCTTGCTGGGCTCTCTCCAGCTTTTTGCAAACTTTCTGCATTCGTTTTCGAATGTTTCCAAAACTAGTCTTCCCCCAAGCTGCAAGCTTGTCTGCGCAACATTTTAGATTTTCCATGAAAGAATCCACTGTGTCAACATTTACTGGGGAACTCCAAGCCTCCTTAACCACTTGTAAACAAGAATCTAGATTACTCCAAAAGGGTTCAAAGCGAAACTGACGGTCTCTACCACTCCGACGAAGCTCCTCCGACACAACATGATCAAGGACCGAGAAGGATAGCTCGGTGGTCACTGCCCCAAAAATCAAGGTTAAAAACTCAAAAAGAAGGGAAAAGACTTTTCCAACCTGGATTGGCCTCCTTAACCAATTGTTTGTTTACTTTTTTTTTGGCTGAAGTTGATTGAATTGCTTAGTAAGCTTAACGTTTTTCTTTTAATACAAAACAATGACATCCTTACTTTTTATCATCCCAAAATTGATGAAAAATTCGGAGATGCCTTTTTTTTTTTCAAGAAAGAATTTCGTTGGAACCGTACTATATATACATATAGTACTGCAATTTTATGTCTCAAATCCAATTTAACAAATAAATTTCATTTCATATCGTTCTAAAATTTTAGAAAAGTATAACCCAGATATAAAACTAACTTTATTTTTTAATTTTTAGATAATGATAATTGTTAATAGTGCTATATGCCTACATATACTTAAGAAGTATTCTTTTGGGGGTAATAATTTAAACTCAAAATGGCTATAAGTATAATATTTTTTAGAATTAATAAAAGCTATGACTTATGCTATTAAAGGAATTGTCAAAAAAATTAGGAAGAAGAACGGTGACCATTTTTTGAGAATGTTATGCTTATTTGCAATATAAGGCCTAATTTGTTGTGGTGCATCCTTCTTTATTATGATGGCATAATGGGATCAAATAATCCAAAGGAACTTACTAAGGCTCGTATTTTGACATGGAGAAGAGCTTTGACATATGGTATATATTTTTCTAAAGATGAATATAAGAAGTATAAATCGATTAAAACAATAAAAGATATTTACGTAAATATGATTGATCATAAAGTGAAACATTATTTGTCCATGTAAGAAATACTAATAGTCATTTAAAAAAAAAAAAGAGCGCAAAAAGTTATTTCAATCCAATGAGAGAGCCGAAACAACATTATTTTATTCTCTTTTTTTTTAAAAAAAAAAAGATGAGCCAGCGTCACATAAGGAAAAAAAAAAATGAGAAGGCAAAAAAATTACTTCTAACATATGTGTGGGTGAAAACATTCACTCGCACCTGTTAAATTTACCAACATATAATATGTATAGGTACATTATGTGTGGGTAAAAGAAATTCTCACATAAGCTAAAAAATGGCAAAAAATTCCAATAAAACTCTAACACGAGCAGAAATTTAAGGCGCCAACTTATGTGTGTGTGAAATTCACTTATGTATGGATAAATTTATCGTTATCGACACTTCTTGTATCCACACATTATGTGTAGATAAACGTCCAAACTTAGTCACACATAATATATGTGAGTAAACTATGTGTGGTTAAAAGGGACTAGTATAGTTACATGTCAACACTAGAGAAGCAAAACAAAGCCGACGAAATTTCTGCCCACCTCTACAATTTAGAGCGCCAAATCATGTGTGTGGATGATAATATTCACTTACACTAATGTATCTGAGTAAATTTATTAATTCTAACACTTCTTTTCCCCACAGGTATAAAATGAGCCATGCCTAAATTTGCTATTTACCCTTTATATGGAGAGTAATATTCATCTTTTTTTGGTGTAAATTGTGTCTGAAAATGTAAAGATATAAAAAAGTTAAAAAAATGCTCAACTTTTGCCGACGCAAATGAGTGTAGGCATATATATAAATAATAAAAACTAAAAAATACTTGATATTTGGTGACGCTAAAGAGCATTGGTAAATGTATAGATAAAAGAAATAAAATAAAATAGCTCACTTTTGCCAACGAAAACGAGCGTCGGTAAATGTGTAGATAATAAAAAATTAAAATAAAAAAAACTTAGACACTTTTGACCCTTTACTGTCGCAAAATCAACAATGCATCGGCCAATATATTTATATTTTTTATCTAAAAAAATACGTATTAAAAATTTTCCTTTGGTAGGTAATTTTTTGGGAGCAATCATTTGCCGACGCAAAATTAATAATGTGTCGGCAAATATATTTATATTTTTTATCTAAAAAAATGAGCATTAAAAATTTGCCTTTCGCGGGTAATTTTTTTGGGGGCAACCCTTTGTCAATGCAAAATCAACAATACGTCGGCAAATGTATTTAAATCTTTTATCCAAAAAAAATATGCATTAAAAATTTACCTTTCGTAGGTAATTTTTCTTGGGGCAACCCTTTGCCGACGCAAAATTAACAATGCGTCCGCAAATGTTTTTAAATTTTTTACCTAAAAATAAATACGCGCTCAAAATTCACCTTTTTCGGGAAATGTTTTCTTGGGACAACCTTTTGCCGATGTAAAGTCACCAATGCATTGGCAAAGGGTCCAAAAAAACTCAGGAATTTTATGCGCTAAATATTTCTCGATGTACAACCCGTCAGGAAATATACCTCACACTGAATTATTTTTAAGACATATATACCGATGCATAGAATTGCAATACGTCGGTAAAAGATACTAGTACCAAAGCGTTATTTTTATTGCGTTGGCAAAAGTAATGTTTCTTGTCGTGAGGCAATCAAACTAAATGAAGTTATAATTAAATAAATACAAATTTAAATAAAATTAAAAAAATAAAATACGGAGACTTCTATGCATAAATATACTAGGAGATTGAATTCACCTAACCATTAACTGTGTCTTTTGATCACCAATTGCATTCTAATTAATTATTCTTAGTTTATAAGCTAAGAACCCAGAGATATTTCTATTCCCTCTCTCGAGTGCCGAGTGAAATCATTCTTAAATTCTGGTTCTAATATCTCTATTCCGAACCTCGAAATTAAGAATTCATTATATTTAATGGTTCTTTGATCATAGATTTAAAGGAATTATAGGTTCTCTCAAACTCTACAAGTCCTAGGTTAAACTATCTTATGGTTGTTTCTAAAATTCCCTCTCTCAAATACCAAATTCTAGAAACTAATTCATCCAACTAGTAGCTAATTAGTTAAGAAGCATTAAGCATGGATTAACATAAATAAATTCAAGAACAATATCAAAGAACACATTAGAAATCAAGATATAGAATCAAAGTTTAAGTTATATCATGCCCCAAGCATATAATAATTAATTTAACATAGGATAATCCAATACTAATCTCAAAAAGAGTTTTATATATCCATACATATTTAATAATCAAGTATAATACAAAATTAAAATGAGTTTAGGGTGAGAAAGAGGATGAGAAAAAACTATTTTGTGGAGGTAGAACTTCAAATCTTAATTCTTCAAGCAACTCTCTCAAGCTTCCTCTCAAAATTTAAGCTCCAAAGTATTCCTTTCTCTAGTTTTTTTTTTTTGAACTCTTAAGTTGTTTTCTCTCCAACTCTCCACACTTGAAATGGAGGATTAAGGATGTATTTAAGGGGCTCCAAGATGACCTATACGGGGTGGAATATTAACCATTCGATCAAATGGCATCAAAGGTCGAGATTAGCCTAAAAACTTGCTAAAGACGTGCTTCAGGACGTGGGTTAGTGCTGCGGCACTCTAGGTTCAAGAAATATGTTTTCTAGACAATGCTGCAGCACTACTTGGCCAGTACCATGGCGCTCTCAGTTCTGAAAAATCAGCACATAACTTTTCTTCCTGGGGGTGCTAGTTCGTTGATTTAGCTCAGTTTTACCTGATTTTCGTTATGTTGCATTTGTATCGGACTCAACTTTCATCCAAAAGAGTTTAAATACCCATATTTAGTACCAATTTATCTTGATTCTCATTTATTCATAAGAACAACAAAAATAAGGCAAAAACACATCAAACCAACATAAATGCTTGAGAACTTACAATTATTTGAGCTAAATGATACTTGATTTGTGAGTGAATTAATCACTCGTAAAATACTCCCAAACTCAAATATTTGCTTGTCTAAAGCAAAACAAAAGAAGAAAAAGAAAATAAAAACACAAATCAAATACTAAAGACATAAAAGACAAAGTGTGAGTTTTGTGTTGAATCAAAAACTTTGCACGTATCTCTAATGTCAAAAAGTGTTCCAAGCTCAAAGGAAATTCAAATATTGAGATTATCTAGATTTTCAACTTCATGAATCAATTTAACTCCACTCAAGACTCTTAATGTGTAAGTATGTGTAAAATCAATATTACTTAATAAAATGAACTTTAGATAGACTTGTGTGTTTCGATAGACAATGAATAATCACTGTATGACGTAATTTGAAATGACCATATACCCAATTTTCATGTTACTCTATATTAATGTATGTTAGTATGTCATTAAAGGTCAAAAGGTCATTCATTAAGCTTGTAATATCAGCTTGGGCAAATGTAAGATAATTTTGGAAAAACATTAAGATTCAAATAACTCGTAAGCACATTAATCTAGGACCTTTGTAGAGTTATTCCTTAGTACACCAAATAGCACTCCTATACTTCATTTTAACTAAATTTCTCTTCTATCAACACTCCGCCAAATACTTATTTAATATTTTTTTTTCTTTTTTTTTTTTGAAATGAAAGATATGAAATAAGACCAAAGGATAAAAATCAAAAATCTCTCCCCCAAACCCAAAATTAACATTATCCTTATTATTGAAAAACAAAAATAGAGGGTAAGGATACAAATTTTTCACCAAATTATTCCCTTTTTTTGTTCTTATTTTTCTATACTTCGTAACATCACCCTTCCTCCCAACATGAACACTCAAATTAACTCTTTAAAATAATCAACATGCTTAAAGGATAAGGGTTGGTGGTCATTGTTTTGGTTTGGTAAAAATGTGGTAGAAAAAAAACGGTACAAATAGGCTCAAAGTGGGTATACTAGGATGACAATGTATCAAGATTAGCTTGAAAGACTCAAACGGTCCAAAATGGCCTAAATCATTTCTCTAATGACATCTAACATAGAATTTCATCTCAAGCTTCACTCAAATGGGTTTTAGAGTTCATGAGATGTCAATACCTATCTAATGCACACAAGTATTCTCCAAAAGCTCAAAAGTTAAGTGATCATGATTATCGTGCTCAAATGTATAGAATCAAGAATGAGGTTTAATTAATGCGAGTTAAGCACGCAGATAATCTCAATGAATTACATTTCAAAAGACCTAAGAGAACATTAAATGACTATGCTCATCATCAATATCAAGTCATTTCATCTCAACAACACTCACAAATTATTAAAATAAGCAAAAGAAAAGCAATAAAAAAAAAAGATTTCCTAAAAATACACAACCTATAGAAAGAAAATCATGGTAACCAATATATAAGCAAAGTCACACCCAACAATTAATTAATCAACAAGTATTTTCACCCCCAAACTCAAAATTGACAATGTTCTCAATATTTAGATATTCAATATAAGCACAAGGGGAAAGAACACATATCGGAGAGGTGAGACATTCTCGCATCCTATTAAGGTTGGCAAAAGTGGTGTGCTCCGGGCAAGGTGGTTCTAGCGGAACTCCTCTCCATAGTTTACATCTTTAGGTTTATTCATATACACATTAGTGAAGTTCGTCAAATAGCAGTTTCCGCTTATAATACGTGTTATACAACAGGACAAGAGGGTCTTAGTTTTGAACGCTCTCAAGCGTGGCTATGTATGGAAGTACTTGGCTCGTATGCTTAACTTGATTTGGCACTGGTACATGTGTTTGGTGGGCTTGAATAAATGGTGCTAGCGATGGTGAAAGAGATGTTGGCCACATAGGATCGTCATAGATGTGATTTTTGATGAATGGTGATGGCATGATAATTTAGACCTCAAAGGGTAAAGATTCACAAGTTTGTCTTGTGATTCCTCCTCCTTGATCTACTCTTGATTCTTCTCCTCACTTGAGTCATCATCATCAAACAAGCTCTAGGTCCTTCCACTTGTGCTAGGCTCCTCACAGTGGCTTTTGTCAATGTTGATAACTTGTGCATGTATCATAGCCACCGTTCTTCTCATGGCTTCAAGGGAGTCATAGAGAGACTCAAATTGTGAATTACGAATGGTCTCTGTTCTCTCCTACTCCACATGGCGAAGTCTTGTTTCCTTCGAAAATTGTGTAAAAAGATATTCATGATCGGGAAAAATCTCTGCTTGATGATGTAGAGTATCAAACTATGGCGCCAAAATCTTAGAATTATCTCTTAAAATAATATGGCTTAGTAGATAATTCCAACTCCGATAGTCAAAGTTGGCCATGTCTTCCAACAACTAATAAACCTATTTTATGTCCTTTAACCCTCTAGGCTCTTTGTACATCTCCATTATCAAGCATTTCTTTTCTTGAAAAAAGAAGGAAAAATCTTTTTCCTTTCCTTGTAAAGTTGCTACAAGAAGTTTCATATAATTCACTTGTTTTAAAATAGATAATCATGATAATAATTTTTTTGCTTTCAATTTGTGCAATTTATCATTATAGAAAGTAGAATAATCACTAATCACATACAGATCGTGCAAATGGACAAGGAGCTGAAACTCCAGCTAATATGGTTAAGGACATCAATCGAAATCATGTCATTGATGATATGGGAGATGAAGAGACTCTTAACCAAATATCAAGTACTAATTCTATATTATCATCTTGTCGAAAAAGAAAAAAACCATATGATAATATAAGTGAAGGATTGGGAAAACTTGCTGAATCGTTTGACAAGATGATGGAAAAATCAAATGAGGAAGTGGAGAAGATAGTTGAGGTTATAATTGAGAGTGCAAGGAAAAAGGAACATGATCAACATAACTTCATGTGGGAGGAGCTCACGAGACTGGAGATACCTGTGGAAGTTTGTATTGATGTGTTGGACATCAATGTTGCAAAACCATGGAATGTTAGTATCATTAATTTCCTATCTGATGAGAAAAAAATTGAGTTTGCTATGTTACTTTTGACGAAGATTTAAACTAAAGTACCTAGTATTTCTTTTTAGTATCATTATATATTACTTTGGATGATGATCAGTGAAGACAATTAAATATGTATAGATGATATGATATGATTAGTATTATGTTTTTATATATTTTGGCCTGAATGATATTTTATAACATTAATCGGGTATCTAACTTTATTTTCTGTTTAATTTTATTACTAATTGTCTTTCTTCCTTTCTCTTGTTGTTTTCTTTTTAACTAACTAGCTAGCTATAATATATTTATTCAATTAAGTTACCATAAAATAGCTTAGCCTTTTACTTTGTATATATTCTCATTTTCCTAGCAATTTACTTCTATGAGTTCAGCAAAAGTTTTGTTAGAAAAGAACATAAAAAAAAAATAATTTTAATTTATTTATAAAAATAAAAGATATTTTCAATTAATTTATTTCCAAATTTAAGTTTTAAAAGTCGTACTCTTTTAAATTCATTTTTAAAAATGGTATTTTTCTAAATTAATTTTTAAAAGAAGTATTTTTCTAAATTAATCAAAGCTCAAATTTTGTTATTTATTTAAAAATATGAAACATATATGTTAATGCTATCCTAACAAAAAGTATTAAACCAAACATGAGATAGGATTCGACTATAATCTCATCTAATCCAATTCTTTAAAATAGTTCAATCCTATCTTATCATGCATACCAAACGAGGCCTTAATTTTCTTGCGAGTTGTGCTATATAGTTTCTTCACGGCATATTCTTAATATAGTATGAATAGCCATAGTCAATTTGTACGCTGAAGTTTCAGATTAATTAAGTCAATGCGGAACAAATTTAATGAAAAATACATAAAGCACTTGTGATGTTGAGCAATGCACGAACAGAAGTATGGATTCCACGTTAGCATTTTCTAGTGGATCCTGCAGTTCTATAATTAATATAATATAGCATGTAAGCATATATGATAAGTGTCCAAGGGCTACTAATCAATTCAAGTTGGTTAAAGTCATATGAAATAAACGAAGTATATATTGACTTTAAAAGCTCGCTATAATTGGTCCAACAACCCCTCTAATTAATGCTTAAATATTTTACAGAGTAGGTAAAACTAGTACTTTATATGGACTTTTAGTTGCAACTTGCTACAATATTTGAATTAACCAAAACCTTAAACTTAAAGAACGTGCAGATGAGTGGAATAGTTATAGCATCCAATCCTGACGAAATCACTACAAAATTGATCTATTGAGATATGTGCAATGTTCATGAAAGATGTACCTTAATTATTAGTTTCTTTGTCACTTCAATATTTGTGAAGCCCCTTACTAACATCTCTTTCTGTTTTGACCACTTGGATGCCAATCATAAATCCAATATCCCGTTTTAATACTGATCAATTCTTGTATAGATGTCTTTTTCTTACAAATTAATGTTTCGTAATGAATAGAACACCAATAGGATAAATGACTATTGGTTTTTGAATCATTTGCACAATCTTAGTTTAGACCTTAAACTAGAATTAAATTTCATTAATGTTAATCCTTAAACAGTTGAAAATATTTTATTTTAGGCTATTTTGTTATATATTTTGTTTTATTCTTAACAGAAAGAGCAAATGAGACTCAATTATCATTTTGTATGATTGATTTCAACAAAATATCACTCCTATAGTTTTGTGATGTATTTTTTCCAATGTGCACTAAATTTAATTTGATCAATCTTTTTTAACTTATTTTAGTTTATGTTCTATTCAATTTATAGTGTTGACCTATGCTTTTGCATTTGAAATAGAGGAAATTTGATATTTTATGATAATTTTTCAAAAAAATTGAAAAATCCCGGAATTTAAAATTGTTCTGAAAAATCCCGGATTTAATTATAAAAATATCACTTTTAAAAATATTTAGAAAAATACTACTTTTTATTAATTGATGAGATACTTAATATAGCTAGTCGAATTACCGGAGGTAACTTGAACAGCTACTTCAAGTAACTGAACTGGTTACTCTAAGTAACCTAACTGGTTATCTCGAGTACCATTGAAAAATACTAATTTTGAAGAAAAAATAGTATTTTTCTAAATATTTTTTAAAAGTGTTATTTTTCTAATAATACTTTTAGAAAGTGATATTTTTCTAAATCAAACTGGGATTTTTCAACAAAATCAGTCCATCCAAGATTTTTCAAATTTTGGTACTTTGGGCCTGGATTTTTGTAATAAGCCCTTTGAAATAAGTACACAGATGAATAAAACACGAATATATAATATTGTGTGGCTTTTAATTCAATTAAATAGTCTTAAACAATTAGGAATCTTGCTAGTGTAGTTACATGACAATATTAGGAGAACTCTTTGGGCAGCGTAGGACTCTTTAGAATGAATTAGTAGCTGAAGAGGTATTTTGCTTCTACTAGGAGTCTAGCTTTATTCTCTATAAATATATAAGACCCTTATGGGGATAAGTATTGAAAGAGAGCTAGAGAAAGCAATAATATAATCTTGGTAAGAAAATATTTTTGGGGTTTCCGGGATAGAAAAAGCTAAAAGTATAACTATAGGTTCATGGGGTTTTCAGGTTAGTGAAAACAGATAGAATATACTTATACGTTTTTGGATGCTTTCGGGTGGACGAAAACTATAGAGTATAAATTGTTCTTTTTTTTTAGTAGAATTCTTGCTAGTGATCTCTCATGGATGTACGCTACAATTTGTAGTTGAACTATGTTAAATACTTGTGTTCTTTATATTCTTTTGCATGAGTGTGTGTGTTTGGATCTAAATTCACTCTAGAATTTAGGTCAATAATGTGTTCTTAATTATGTGGGTATTACAATAAGTGGTATCAGAACTAGGTTTGGTTGTATCACGACTAGAAATCTAAAGTCGTGATTTTTAGTAATTTTAAGTTAAAATAGTAATAAACAGTGATTTTCCAAAATTCCAGAAAATCAAGTACTTAGAATTTTAAGCTTTAGTCCTCAAAAGTAAGTAAATTTCAAAATTAAGAAACCTCTTATTAGTTTTAATTTCTCAAGAAAAACTTTCACTTAAAGTTGAAAGGAGTTTTATTTAATTAATTGAGAAACTGTTGTTAAATCATAAATTTTGGTATAATGAGTTCAATTAAAACCTTAGGACCAATGTCCAAAAATAATTTTACATAAATTATATGGAGTTTCAAGTACTCAATTTAATAATAAAATCATCCTCATACATCCACTTATAAATGAACTAATCTTGGCTAAATAATTGGACAAGAAAAAGAAATCTAACAGTGTAAAGACACCCACTAGGGAATAGGAATAGGACTGTAAGTACAAGCTAAGCAGCTTGTTTAGCCATCAAGACAATTACCTCGAATACACAAACACCTGAAAGTGTGAGAAAGTAGAGGGGGTAAGCACATAAATGCTCAGTAGAGATTCAATAACAGATTTTTACCAGAATAAAATACTTACTTTCAAGGTCCTACATGGTCTGTAAAATATTCAAACAGTATCCAGAAATCTAATTGAAAACATCGTCCAAAGGTTCATATAACGACCCAAGTCCCATATCGGGTATGTTCTGAGAAGATCATGGATATTTAAGTAATAGTCTATGAGTCCAAAAGAACCTTCATTCTAACACTTTTGGGTGAGGCCTAACGATGTTACATTCAGTATCAGAGCGAACCCAGTCCATACCTCTGTGGGCCTTGGAAGGTTGCCATAGGCCGGAATCATAGTGAATGTGGACCCCGCCCATAGAGGTTATATATGGACTATTGAATATGGAACCCCTAGCGAGGACGCTAGGTCCTTAACGAGGGGAGATTGTAACGCTCCAAGTCCCAAATTGGGTATGGTCTAGGAAGATTATGGGTATTTAAGTGATGGTCTATGAGTCCAAAAATACCTTCAAGCTAGCACTTTTGGGTGAGGCCCAGTCGTGTTACATTAGCTTAAAGATGAGGCTCAGTGGTATTACATTTGATATTTAGAGCTGACCCAATCTATATCTGTGTGGGACTTGGAAGGCTACCAGGGGACGAAATCGCAGTAAATGTGGACCCTGCCTATAGGGATTATATGTGGCCTAATAAATATGGACCCCTTGGTGAGGATGCTAGGTCCTTAACAGGGGGAGATTGTAATGCCCCAAGTCTCACATCGAGTATACTCTGGGAAGATTATGGATATTTAAGTGGTGGTTCATTAGCAAAAGTACCTTTATGCTAGCACTTTTAGATGAGGCCAAGTGGTGTTACAATTCAAATCTTAAAACCATTGTAAATCATCATCTCAAATCAAATTCATTGTCCAAAGCTTTAAATCTTCCAAACCATTGTAAAACATCATCTCAAATCAAGTACTTATCATTCTACTCAAGCACATAACAAGCAATACAGTCAATGACATGTTCAAGCACTGGTGATTGTAAGCATGCGATGTAGTGTGAGCCACCCAAATGGATGACTGCATATATGTAATACCACTGGGCTTCACCTAAAAGTGCTGGCTTGAAGGTACTTTTGGACTCATGGACCACCAGTTAAATGCCCATGATCTTCTCAGAGCATATCCGATGTGGGACTTGGGGTGTTATAATATGTGTATTGTGTCCAAGTCACCTAAGTTGGTAATCGTGAGTATGATATGTAGTATGAGCACCCTAGGTAGGGTACCGTAAGTCCGAGCACCTTGAAGGGTATTGTAAGTCCGTCAGCCGCGTAGGTATAATAAAAGCATGCAATGTTAAATGGATGATATGAATAAGAGATATACTATTTTTCACAAAATCACAAAATAGTCTATGCATTATTTTTAATCAACCAAGTTCACTTCTCAAAACTAAATTCCCATTCAATTCAGATTTTATAAAAATTTCGGCAGCATAATAGTCATTTTCATCAAAGCTAAAAAATCTAGTTCCTATAGAAAATAGTTCAAATCAAGATATTTGGCGTGTCAACCAGTGTAACGTGCCTCCTAGGTAGTTTAAATATCAAATCATATCAAAATAGGTATAAATCACATTTTTACAAAATATTTCACAAATTTTCATATTTATTCAAAATATATAAGAATCATAATTAAACGAATTTTAGAATTAAGTAATCAAATTCTTACCTTAAACGAGTGACTAGACAATGCTACAATACTATGGAGTGTGTTTGGTATCGTTTGGCAATCATTCAGAGGGTTGTAGGTCATTTTCGAACCCTTAATCGCTCACTTTGAAATATTGTTTCTCCAATGGAGCCTCAAATCAAAAAACAAACTTCACCACTGAATTCCTAGTACCCAAATTAGCTAAGTTAGACATCTAACTTGACCAATTTAGGCTCAGACCCAAACCCGACCTTGTCACTTACAAAACGAGGTCAAATCCGAGCCGTCGGATTTTTTTTTTGTGCCGGTCACCAAACATAGTCAATATATATATATATCAATCTTTATAATTTCACAAATACATCACAAATATAACGTTTATTTGACAATCTACGGCATATCAAAAAGTCATAACACAAAACTAAATAGCTCAAAATTGTTTAAAACTGGGAAAATTCAATCCGGGTAATACTAAATCAAGATATATATACCATGATATTCCTCGTGTTGAGAGAAATCCGAAAAGCCCAAGATTGCAGCTTGATGTTGGTGGAATCGGCACCGTCCATCAATTTTTGTTCGTGGCATCATTTCCATCAACGATGGCAATACACTATTCTGTTGGCCGCCGAACTTTGATGGGAAGCTTCAGGCGACGATGCGGTTCTGATCCTCAGGTGGCGTGACTTGATTCAGGCTGGAGGCACTTTATCAGAGGGTCACCATTATTTCAGCATTTTGGCCGATCAAAGGGGATAAAGAGAACGGGAAATCGAGGGAGAGGAGAGAGAAAGAGGGAGAGGGGGAGTTGAGGTGCCATGTGGTGCCTTCTTAAATGGGTACAAGAATTCACTCTTAAACCCCTGATCTGAGAATTTTTTCAAAGAATTCCCTCAAAATTACAAAATAACCCATATTTTTAACTTTTCTTTCAATTAAATCCAAATTTGTATTTTTATTTTTAACTCAAGGTATGCATAATTTGGCTTCTAGAAGGTACGAAAGTGTAGAGGTTCTGCTGGTTATTGCGAAAAAGAAGAATTAATGAGATTTTAATTCAGGTTGTGGCTTTCATTCAATCCATGAAGATAAAAATATTTTCACAATATAAAGAAGTTGATAGTGACATGGTTCTCATAGAAAATGACAGAGTTGGCTGCATTGCGACTATCAATTTCGGCTAAATAAATGGTATAGAGATAGAATTATGAGAACAAGGGCACATCAATAGGCTTAAAGTAGATTAACCTTGGGGATGCTTGATGCAATAAAATACTATGCAAGATTGGTGGAACTCTTGAAGTGTGGATGGAGTCTAAGAAAGTCATGAAAAGTTTAAAGTAAGATGGCTTGCATATTGTCCTTGGGATAGCAATGGACATGATGAGAGAAAAGACTCAGGCTGCAGCAAATTTTAAGGACGGGTGAAACTGGTCACAAAAGATTCCTTAGAATATTCAGTTCAAGGGGAGCTTTCAAGTGCCTAGTTCAAAACAAAAAATAGACTTGCATGACTGATGGTACAAACTGGCCATTCAAGAGCAGCAGGGAGCAATTCGTGCTGGTGGAAATAGCAAGACCTAAGGAGTTGAATTCAAAATCTAAGGAGGAGAATTATTCTGTGGCTCTTAATTCAATTAAAGAGTCTCAAACTATTAGGACTCTTACTAGTGTAGTTATATGATATATTAAGAGAAGTCTTTGGGTAGTCTAAGATTCTTTAGAATGAATTAGTAGTTGAAGATGTATTTTACTCCTACTAGAACACTAGCTTTATTCTCTATAAAATAAGACTCTCACGGACTGCGATAAGGTGAGAGAAGTATTGAAAGAGGTCTAGAGAGAGCAATAATGTAATCTTGGTGAGAGAGGGCTCCTGGAATTTTATGGATAGAGAAAGCTAAAAATATAATTACGGGTTCATGGAGTTTTTGGATTAGTGAAAACAAATAGAATGTACTTATGGGCTTTTGGATGCTTTCGGATAGACAGAAACTATAGAGTGCAAATTGTTCTCTTTCTTAGTAGAATGTTTGCTAGTGATCTCCGGCCATAGATGTAGGTTATAATTTGTAGCTGAACCACATTTAATACTTGTGTTCTTTTCTTTTTTTTTTTTTCTTGTTTAGATCTAAATTCACGAACTCTAGAATTTAGGTCAATATTGTGTTGTTGATTATGTAGGTATTATAATATATAACAAAAAGAAACTAAAGTGGAACATTTTTGAAAAAAAAAAATTAAGATCCAAGAAATGACAAATTATAAAGTTTTAATGTGCAAAGTGCAACTTTTCTCATAATTTAAGGACTAGTATGGTCATTTAGTATTTCCAATAAAACCATTTCCATTTGGCATTGCCAAATTCTTTATAGTTTATCCGATCAAGTGGCAATAAAATTACTGGAAAGATGACCTTTATGTAATTTTAGAAAATACTTATTATTTCATGACACTTGTTTTTAGACTTATATTGATTTTTATGTAGCAAATAATGAGTTGGGATAAATAAATGAAAGAAAAAAAACTTCAAATACTTTTTCTTTTTTTTTTTGATAACTAAAAGGGGAGGAGGGGGTAACCAGCGTGGCAACCCTCCATGGGCGTGACCATAGGAGCTCCAACCCCGTTTAGAAATGTTCCCCAAGTCCCTATCGACCAGGTCGCCACCACCGGGTCGCCACCACCGGGCGGTGGAGTGAGTCACCTGAACCCCAACCGAACAGCTAGCGAGAACGGCACCTTTGGGGGCAGAGTAAGGGGCACTGAGCTGGCAGGTAGGTACCCTCACATTTAAGACTTCCGAAGGAGCCACCCAAGTTCGAACCCGCGACCTCCAGCCTCCAGGATAGACGCATTGCCGCTAGGCCATCCGTTCAATAGTACTTCAAATACTATTTAATTATGTGATATCATTTCATTCAAATTATTTTTTCTAGGTGATTTGTCAAGACATGTAGCAATGTCCATAATCTTTCACCATTGATAATGTTAATAGACTCGCGGAGAGAGATTTACATCAATCAACGGTCAAGTAATTAAAGGAAGTTGAACTGTTCTTTCTTGGAGGGACAAAAAATTGGGCTTCTAGCTTCCTTGGTAGTATGAAATGACTTTAATTCAGGTTAATGCCAAAGAGAAGAAACTTCCTAGTAACTATCTAGGCAAACGACAACTGAGGAAGAAGAAATCCAAGTACTTTGATGTCAATAATTTACAATATTTGCTTGACCCCCAGGCATCGGATTCTTTGGTATGAATTATTCAACGCATATACACAGCTTTCCTTGCGTTATTTCCGTTAAAGACCATTTAATCAAATCAACAATTGGGACACCATGTCCCGAAAACTAGTTTCTTAAACTGACATCCCTCGAGAATCATTAATAGAAAGTGAGAAAATTTTCGTAAACATTTGAAAACTGCCGTAGACATATTATAAACGATGATTCATAAATATTTAATGGTTGGTACTTGGTAGAGAATTTGACAATTTCTCGCTTTCAGATGACCCACTTTTTAAAATTTCCATATTGGTCTTTTTTTTTTTTT
The DNA here is from genome assembly GCA_002914845.1 of Trema orientale. Taxonomy (NCBI): domain Eukaryota; kingdom Viridiplantae; phylum Streptophyta; class Magnoliopsida; order Rosales; family Cannabaceae; genus Trema; species Trema orientale. Next base: position 265,739 of record JXTC01000428.1, read on the forward strand.
TTTCGTTTTTTGGTAATTGCATTTGCATGGAACACACACACACGATCAATTAACATCTATTAACTAATGTGCTCCACAATCCACATTGCCTTCTTTAACCATTCTCTCTTGTTTTTATTCAATAAAATATGTAGTCAGCATTATACCAATTTACGTCGACTTCCATAAAAGCATTTAAAATAAGGAAAATAAATAGAAACGTACAAAAGCACAAACTAGTCAACGTTTTAAAGTCAAACTTTTTGGTGGGGATGGAAATCTAACGCGTCATTCCAAGTTTCTGGAAGTACCAAATCGCGACCAGCAAGATGGGAACCATCCCCCCACTCCATTTCCACCCCCAAAGAGCTCAAAATCTGATCTAAGCTGAACAAAGAAACACGTGGCATCCATCAACGGTCCTTGAGTTACCAACTTTTCAAGCCAACGCAAGACCTCTCCCTCTCTATAAATAGCAAACACAAAGCCTCATACAGAGAAAAACAGAGCCTTTAGACTTTAAAAACAGAGTAAAGAAGAGAGGAAAAACAGGGGCGACCTTGAACTTGACTCAGAGAACACGAAAGGCAAAACAATGGCAAGAAAACTAAACATCATTCTGTTCGCCGCATTGGCTGCGGTGGCTATGCTTCAGAGCTCAGCGGTAGCGACGACGTTTTTCGTCGGTGATTCTACCAATTGGGTTATCCCCTCTTCTCCTAATTTTTACTCCAATTGGGCTGCTAACAAGACCTTCAAAATTGGCGACATTCTTGGTAAAAAACGGACCTATATTCACTAAACCCTTTTTCATAATTTTGTTACTTTTCACTCATTATTTTCAAATTCAGAACGTCTTAAAGCTGAATCTTTACTCAACACAATGCATTTACTAACTCATCCTGTAATTTTACTAGTTTTCACTCTTATCAGAATCGGAGCGGTGTAGAGCTGAATCTTTTTAACTTTGCCACATATGCTTTGAGCGTGACAGAGCTGAATTTTGATGTACTAACAATTTCCGTTTCAAACATTTTTGCAGTGTTTAATTTTGTGTCAACGCAGCATAACGTGGCCGAAGTGACCAAGGCTAATTACGACGCATGCAATGGCGCCAGCCCGATTTCCATTCAGACCTCTAGTCCGGTCAACATTACCCTTCAAAAGGCCGGCGAGCACTACTACATCTGCACCGTTGGCAGCCACTGCAGCGCCGGACAGAAGCTCGACATCAACGTCACCGGAGCTTCTTCTCCGGCACCTCAACCCAGCTCTCCTTCGCCGTCATCTTCTCCTTCTCCCGTGCCGGCTCGTGCTCCGGCTCCCGCCCCAAAAACCTCCTCTCCTTCTCCAGTGCCAGCCCCGGCCCTCGCTCCTGAACCCTCCTCCACTCCTTCGCCGTCAACCGCCTCGCCGCCACCATCCGGCACCCCCACCTCTCCTTCGCCGTCAACCGCCTCGCCGCCACCATCTGGCACCCCTGCCTCTCCTTCCCCGGGGGACTCGACAACATCATCGCCGCCACCGCCACCAAACAACTCCGGCGCCAATTCTCTCGGTGTTGCCGGCTTATCTGCCACCTTTTTGTCCCTCATGGCTTTGGCTTTGTGAAACTAATTATGTCATTTGGTTGGATTGTATTGGATTAGACTATTATTATTAATTTTTTTTTTTTGAGATTAGATTATTACTTAAGAACGCTGTGATTCTTGTTTTATCATTTTTTTTTGGGGCACTCTGATTGCTGATTATTATTATATACAGATTGATCGATTTTATGTTATGTAATAAGGCTGGTTTTTATATTTCAGCTAGAGTGACCTCTCACACAATGGAAATTAGAGCGAACTTTTATAAAAATAAGGACAATTTTTTTGTTTCAAATTTTCAACTTGGATATGGACATTATGTTCTGTTTGGTAGCTTTGAGATATGTTGAGAAAGATGCAAGATTGGATTTGACATGGTGCCAAAAAGGTGAACCTAATTAATTGTCACGATCTATTATTAAACGATTAAAATGGTCAAGTTTTGATCTAGAAATGAGGACATTTTCCTACTTCATCAACAATGAACATGATAAATATTTACAAGTCTATCATATTTATTTATCTCTTACAAAAAAAAAAAAAAAAAAGAAAGAAAGAAAGATAGAGAGAGAAATTGGTTAAGTTCTGATCTAGAATGAGGATACATCTTCCTCCTCCATTAACAATCAAAATGACAAATTAATATTTGTCAAGCGAACTATCGCTTAAATGAGTTGTGGTCAAAAATTTGATAAACGAATTGATGGTCATGGTTTTTCGTATCTGGTTTTCGAGTTTTGGGAATTTTGTTTTATGATAACATTAGTAGAAAATTCAAACTAAAAACTTTCAGAAGGCTTCAACCGATGAAAAATGACTATCATTGCTGTACTTCTAGTTTAGAATCGAGAGTTCTTTCGAGATCTCTGAAATGACTTAGAAAATTGAGAATTGAAATACTAAAATAACTTCAAAAACATGTGTATGTGTGTATATATTAAGGTTACTAATTTGGTTTGGATGTATCGTATAAAAGAAAAGTTCCTTGAAATTGTTGCGTAGATTTTAATATTTTCGAGGACTTCTTGAAGACTTGAACCGACATAATTTTCTTTAAGAAATAGGAAAATGATCATAGAAACCTTTTTTTTTTTTTTTCTGAATTTCAGAAAATCTTGTATATTAGGAAATATAAAAAAAAATCTTAAATTTAATTTTCTTAGGAGCCACCCTCTTTTTTTTTTCTATCCTCACCCTGTTTCTATATACACCCTTCACAAATTTTAAATTTTAAAAATTTCTTTTTACACATCTCGTAAATTTTAATTAAGTACAAAAATACTCATTAGCAAACATTTTGAAAACATTTATGTTAAATCAAATTGCTCGGTTGTTCAATCACAATTTCTAAATTTGTAAAAACTTAATCAATCACAATTTCTAAATTTGTAAAAACTTAAATCATTTATGTTGAATCAGATTACTCGGTTGTTCAATCACGATTTCCAAATTTGTAAAAACTTAACACAATAAGCATGAATCAAAATAGAGAAATAATGCCACACAAATTTTATCGTGGTTTAGCATATTCAAGTTATGCCTACATTCACGTGACCTAGTACAGTTAGCAATAATCTTCTAAAAGCAAAATAGAAATACAAACAAGGTCTTATACAAAGAAATCTATAACTCTCTTCTAGTTGCCATCGGTTTATAATTCCGCTTCCTCTGTGAGAATTGCTCTTCAAATCAACATTGAACTCCATTTAGCTCTAGCTGCAATTGAGCTTCTCAACTCCAACACGAACACACAAAATCCCTCTTGTGATCAGGTCACTATTAGTCTCACCATCAAAATGCTAGACTCAATGAACAAGAGACTTAGAGCTAAATGTACCTAAACTCTAAGGAAATACATATTGCTTCCCAAGCAAGGGAGACTCTAAAAGTTATTGCATATAACGTAGTCCTATCTAAAAAGAAACTTCCTATTTCTATAGACAAGTACAAAAAGACTAACACAGATAATAAGGACAAAAAATTAAAGATGTCATTTTGACAAAACAAACTAAATACTGTTTTGTACAATCTCAGATCTAAAGGTGTCATCTTGACAAAATATTTTGTTACAAAGATGAGACAAACTTACAAGGTATAAATCCAGTTATACACAAAAGTATTAAGACAGTCACATGCATTGACTAGACAAATTTATTAACACATGAAATAGCTAAAAACAAAATGTCTAAACAGTCAAGCAAAAAGATCTGACAACCTAATGAGTGTAGTGAACTTAGCAGAAACCAGTTTGTTATCCTCCAAACTAAATATACTAACCACATGTTACCAAAAATAGCTATTGAACGCAAATTTGATGGTGTCTTCAGTTCTCAGCTAAGGAATGTTACGACAGTCTTCTCACATGATTACACATAAAGAGATACACAAAAACTAAAAGAAATACAAATGAAATTGCATAAAGTATTCATTACAGGATGCCAAATACACACATGAACCAACAATTTAGTTTCCCAACCTCTAAATACTTTATTATTAGTTAATTTTTAAAAACCAATTTTTTATCTTCTTGTCCACTTTTATTGTCTTCTTCAAGATTTTAATGATAGCTTTTACCGCGAATAGTCAATAACGACAAAAAGAAAATACCACGAATTTTTTGTTTTTCTCAAAATATATATTTGAAAAAAAGAGAGGGAAAAAAATCAATAGCATAATGAACACTTTCTTCTCTTGTTTTCAGTAGAATTTCTTTTCCCACTGTGTTAAGAAAAAAGCAAGCATAATGGAGTCTAAGCTACTGTATCAATTATCCTACTTATAAAGAAATTGTATAAGTATAATGTTTTAAGTAAATGTGCATACAAATTAAACAAAAGATTATATTTTCTATTTTTAGTTTTTCTTTTTATATAATTAGTGAATAATAAGAGGATTCAATATTCTTTAAAAAAAATACAGACTCCATTAGGATATAGACTGGCGATTGCTGAGAAATAAGGAAATAATCTAATTTTCTTTTATATGGAGGGGTTGTGTTAATAAATAGGATTTTATTGTTTAATATTATATGAAAGCATTTATGTTAATTTATAATAAGATGCTTTTATAAATAACTAATTAATTAAAAAGGGTAGGCAGAGAAAAAAGAAGGGTGGCAATAGAGCTACCCTTTAACTATTATCAAATAACTTTAGATCTCTAAGCATGTGAAATTAGGGGGGAAATAGTAAAAAGACTGAGATGCCTTTCTTATAGTATGACTAACCATCTTGACCTAATTCTATCCATCTAGCTAAATGAAAGAAAATAATAATTTTTTTAAAAAAATAAAAAATCAATAAAAAATTAGAACAAAATTATTTTAAAAAGTTCCTCTCTACCGTAGGAGATAGGTGTGCTGGGTCAAGAGAGAACAATGGGTTTCTTATGGAATGCTGAATGCTCACATAATTAGTCAGCAGTAGTTTTGGAGAATGGTATTAAATTCATAGCAGGTTTCTACCAATATCTGCTATAGAACTATTTTTGTTTTTTAGAACTGCAAGCTATGATTTAAGCTTTGGAATGCTGTCTTTTTTGTCCAACATCATCTCAGAGCTTAATTTTGAATATTATCTTTTGTCTCTGTCTAAATACAAGGATAACATTAGTTCAAGATGTTTAGTCATATTAGATAAGAAGGGATTTCGTTTTTTTTTTTTATTAGTTTCCTTCTCTCCCGACCTAAGACAGAACCAAACATACCTGCCAAACATATAGCCCTCCTTAGGGTTTATTTAGCCTTAATGGGCTTTGTTAGAAGTGGATCTCATAAAGTTATGGAGAAGTGCTAGCGTTAAAAATGCTGCAATGGGTATTAAAATATGTAATTGTTGGCTCGATTCTCGCCAACTGTCCACGTGTCCACAATACTTCAGACTTCTCTTGACTCCGAGCTCAATCGAAGGAGGCAAGGGTTTGTACCTGCAAAGACTCTCCGATGCTTAAGTCAGATACTTTCTCACGGAGAGGAGCAATTGGTATATCGGAGACTATATATCTTTTTTTTTTATCATCCTCCTTTTTTCATGCAGGATATGTGTATATATATATTCTCCAGGAATGGGTACTGTTCGCACCCATTTCTAGGAGCGAGTACTTCCTTTTCATCATGTCTACCTCCAGAAATCACGGGTACGGGCTGCCGAGATCTCTACAAGGCTGACATGACTTGCGTTCTGCCACTGTTCCCGGAATGGGCTCGAGGTGAGAAGATATCGACAACCAGCCATTCTGTCAAATCGGCTTACCTGCTCACACACCTACCCAGGATCGCATTGAATGTCCTGTCAGGGTCTGGAGGCGAACATCTTCCCATGCGTTACTCTGTGGCAGACCCTTTAGGCTGCCGACCCCCAGCTGTCGAGGCAGGGGTCGGACGGGCCGGGCCCGCCTAAGTTCTCAGATGGGCTTAACTTTGTCCTTCGACGACTGGGCGGGCCTTAAGATGCCTCATGCGGGTCACGTGACCGCTAAATGGTTTTCCCGCAACTGCGTAACAGCAGGCCGTCCACGTAGCAAGTGATCCGTGAATGGGCCCCACATTGTCCACGTGGCGAACGATTAAGTTAGCGGGCCCCACAACTGCCCCCATTTCCCTATTTGATGAGATGGCAGTCATCAGATGGGGAAATCATCCATTCGGCCCGCCAATGGAGGGATTGAACGTGGCTTGTTCTCATTATGATTCGCTGATTACCGAGGCTGGCGTGTGCTAAACCGTTCCTCGGTTTCCAGGGCTTTTGAAATTCGAAAATTTCCTCTACTCTTATTAGGTCATGGAGGGACTCCTGGGCTCCCCATCTATAAAA
>JXTC01000429.1:19807-41703 GCA_002914845.1 Trema orientale
GTCTGACTGCCCATCCGTTTGTGGATGGAAAGCTGTGCTAAAAAGTAGCTTTGTTCCTAAAGCTTGTTGAACCTTCCTCTAAAAAGTAGAAGTAAATCGACTGTCGCGGTCAGAAATGATCGATCATGGTATTCCATGTAGTCTGACTATCTCAGTCACATATAACTCAGCCAACTTTTCCAATGAATAAGTGGTTTTCATTGGTAGGAAATGTGCTGATTTAGTCAATCGATCCACAGTCACCCATATTGCATCGTATCCTTCACGTGTTTTGGGTAATCCAACCACAAAATCTATGGCAATTTTCTCCCATTTCCACTCAGGGATTTCAATTGGTTGTAACTCCCCAGCAGATCTCTTGTGTTCAGCCTTGACTTTCTGACAAGTCAAACACCTTTGCACGTACTTTGCCACATCATTTTTCATTCCATTCCACCAAAAATACTCTTTGAGATCATTATACATCTTTGTTGTACCAGGGTGGACAAAATAAGGGGTTTCATGTGCTTCGAAAAGGATTTGATTCCTCATTTCTACATCATTTGGTATGCAAAGTCTACCATTTAACTTGAGGATTCCATCATGAGAGATGTTGAACTCTGACTGTCTACCCTCCGTAATATCTTCTCTAATTCGTACTAGCGCTGGATCGAGCTCCTGAGCTTCCTTCATGTTCTCAAGAATGTTTGGTTTGAGAGTTAAAGTTGACAATTTTCCTACTATTAACTCTAAACCGACACTATTAATATCTTCTTGTAAGGGCTCAGGTATGGCTTTTATTGACATCAAGGTTATAGTTGTTTTCCTACTTAGTGTGTCTGCGACCTTATTTGCCTTACCTTGATGGTATAGGATTTCACAATCATAATCCTTAACCAACTCCAGTCACCTACATTGCCTCATGTTCAACTCTTTCTGAGTGAATATATATTTTAGGCTTTAATGATCAATGTAAATTCGACATTGAGTCCCGTATAAATAGTGTCGCCAAAGTTTGAGAGCGAATACAATAGCAGTAAGTTCTAGATCATGGGTTGGGTAATTCTTCTCGTGCTCCTTGAGTTGTCGAGAACCATACGCCACGACTTTCCCATTCTGCATCAATACTGCTCCTAGTCCCAACTTCGATACATCACTAAAGGTGTCAAACTGTCCCTCATCTGACGGAATGGTAAGGATAGGTGCACTAGTAAGCCTATTCTTTAGCTCTTGAAAACTTTCTTCGCACTTCTCTATCCATTCGTATTTCTTTCCTTTTTGCGTAAGGGCTGTGAGAGGTGCAGCGAGTTTTGAAAATCCTTCTACGAATCTTCGATAATAGCCTGCTAATCCCAAAAAGCTCCTTACTTCAGTCACAGTTTTGGGTGCTGACCAATTGTTGATTGCCTCTATCTTTGAGGGGTCTACTGACACACCATCACTTGAGATGACATGTCCTAGGAACTGGACTTGGTCAAGCCAAAATTCGCACTTGGAGAATTTGGCATAAAGGCGATGTTCCCTCAATTTCTGTAATGCGAGTCTCAGATGTTCTTCATGTTCTTCTTGAGACCTTGAATAAATCAAGATATCATCAATGAAGACTATGACAAACTTGTCTAAGTATTCCTTGAATACTCGATTCATTAGGTCCATGAATGCTGCAGGGGCATTGGTTAAAACAAAAGACATCACTAAGAACTCATAATGTCCATATCGGGTTCGAAAAGCAGACTTGGGAACATCACTTTCTTTAATTCTCAATTGATGGTAGCCAGATCGTAGATCGATCTTCGAGAAAATTGTAGCTCCCTTTAGTTAATCGAACAAGTCATCTATCTTTGGCAATGGATATTTGTTCTTTATAGTGACCTTGTTTAGTTCCCTATAGTCGATACACATTCTGAATGTGCCGTCTTTTTTCTTTACGAATAGCACTGGTGCACCCCATGGTGAATGACTTGGTCTGATGAAACCTTTGTCTAACAACTCTTGCAGTTCAGTTTGCAGCTCCTTCAGCTCAGCGGGAGCCATTCTGTATGGTGCTTTGGAAATAGGGGCAGTACCCGGCAGTAATTCGATTTCGAAAGAAATTTCTCGCTCTGGCGGTAGTCCTGGCAGATCTTCGGAAAATACGTCGACGTACTCCTTGACGATTGTTACATCCTCTGGTCTCTTCTTTTCTTCTTTACTCTTATCTAGGATATTAGCTAAATATCCCAGAAACCCATTATTCAACATTCTCCTTGCTTGTATTGCTGAGATTAACATCCGAGGTTGCTTCATAGAATCTCCATTATAAGTGAACTTTTCCACTCTTGGAGGCTTGAACGTGACCTTACGACTTCGACATTTAATACTAGCATTATACCTACCTAAAAATTCCATCCCTAGAATGATATCATAATCTGTCATTTCTAGGATGACTAGGTCGACATACAGTTCTCTAGTAGTTATAATTATTGGAACATGCCTAATCCAATGGCTTGCAGCCATGGTTGCTCCTGAGGATAGAGCTATGTTAAGGGTTCTAGTCATTCTATCACTACCCTGAGCTATCCTTTTTGCAAACATAAGCGATACAAAACAATGTCTGGCACCAGAATCAAACAAGACATATGCATTTTGAGTGGCAACAGATAGCTGACCTGCGACCACATTAGATGTTCCTGCCTCAGCATCGCCCTTAGTGATAACGTACACTTGTGCATTGGTCTCTGGACCTTCTAATCTTCCTTGACTAATCTGAAGTCCCTCAAGTTTGATCTGCATGTTATGGATCTGAGATCCATGTGGCCTGGGTATAGTAGGCTGGTTCAGCTGGTTCTGTTTGCTGTAGCAATTTTTGGTATAATGGCCCTCCTTGCCACAAATATAACATATGTTCGAGCCAAAATGACACTCCCCGGGGTGTTTTCTCCCACACTTAGGATATGGCAGAAAATCAACCTTTGCCTTCTTTTGTAAGTGAGACTCTCCTTTCTGGTTTTTTTAACCATTAAGGTTATTCTTCCTCTTCTTTCCATTATAGTTGTTATTGTTGCTCTGGTTCTTATTCTGGCCAGATTGGGTCCCATATCCTCTTTGGTTATTATTCTGATTCGGATTAGCTTGTTCTCGTTGGTTCCTCTTCGTTTCGAAGTATCTCTGTCGCTCTTCTTTGGCTTGGGCGAGGCGATACTCTGCTCTAAGTGCCCTTTCCACACAGTCTGCCACTGTAGTTGGTGGGTTGTCACCACTGTCGATGACAACTGCCAATTCAGGACGAAACATTTCTAGCATCCTCCTTACTCGTTCCTCTTCAGTGGGTACCAAATAGGGACACAGTCGTGCCAGCTTGTCGAACTTTCTTACAGCCTCAGTGACTGTCGTACTCCCTTGTTTGATATTAATAAATTCATTCTGATGGGCCCTTATCGCCATATGATTGTAATACTTCTGGTTGAATTCATGGATGAAATCATTCCATGACATCTCCCTGATATTTCTTCTCATTTTGACTGTCTCCCACCAGTATCTTGCGTCCTTCTTCAAAACATAGGAGACACATAATACCTTCTCCTGATCAGCAAGGTTCATAAAGTCCGAAATAGTTTGGATTGATGACAACCACTCTTCAGCCACCAAAGGATTAGTAGATCCTTCGAACTCAGCTGGACGTATTTTTCTGAAGCGTTCGTATAATGGTTCTTGGCGAACCACTTGTTGATCAGGTACAATAGGTTCTGGTTGTAATATTGGATCTCCTTCTTGAGGCTGCGATTCTTCAGCATTCACTTAGGGTTCAACATTTGCCTCATGTTGCTGTCTTAGTTGCTCACAGAGGTTTCTCATCTCCTCTTCTTGTGCTTGGAGTCGTTGTTGCAAGTTAGTCACGATGTTACTTAGGTCGGGTGCTTCGGTAGCGTTGATTGGATTAACTCTTGATCTTCCCCTTCCTCTAGCCATTTTGTGTTAATAGATTCCTATTCATTAACCCAGGATATAACTTATTATTAATTACTAAATTTTGACTATTTATGTAAAGGAGAAATATAACACATCAGATCTTTTATTGATGAATTTATTCATAATTTACAAGATAATAGTTTATACATAAAAAGGCTTAAACTATATTTAACTTTACTAATTGCCTATTCTCCTATATTATCATCAAAAGGTTCGCTCGGGTCTTCCTCTGGGTCCTCCTCTGAATCTTCCTCAAAGTCTTCCTCATTATTATTGTTGCGTCCTAGCCCAGTACGCATAGTTCTCTATGTATCCAATCGTTGTCGCACCCTCCTCTGCTGTTCTTCCTCCTCTATAGAAATTTCAGCTATGAAGACGACCATTACCATAAAAGTTCTAGTGGGAAGGTCAGGATATGATTGAGGAAGTTGAGTCATTACCGAGTGTGACAACCCCCGTGCGTATACTACATTCAAAACCCAAGACGGTACAGTAGAAGGACTACGATCCAATATATCACGAGTAAAGCGCATATTATACTCTTTTATTCCCTCATTGAATCGATGTGTCCAATTACTTATTTCCTCTGAGAAGGCTATCTCTCCTTCTAACAGTCTCCACCGTCGAGAGTGGGACAAAGTTTCTCGTATCGGTTGTTGGGACGTATCCCTTAACGAGTTTTGAATCAGATTGCGGTGTTCCATTTCTCCAAAATAAGTTGTGATTAGGCAACAGAACTCATCCCAACTCATACTAATTGGGGAATGTCCCGATACTTGCCACCAAGCTCGAGCATTATTCTGTAGTTGCATAACAGCGAGAATGGTCCATTCGTACTCAGGATACGGCATGCCCGCAATATTTGCTCCATTTCATGAAGACAGTCTCCCAATGCTCCAGGTTTAGGTTCTCCACGGTAATATGGTAGTTGTCCTGCTCTAAAGGCAGCCACTGATGCGGCCCCATAAAATTCTATTTGACCAATCTCTTGGTCCATTGGGACATCGATCATCGGAGCATCCATTTTACTCCCTAACATATACTTATTGTTAACTAGCATACTAAAATGAAATTTCTACTTACTTGAGTTGACTGAATCATTGCGGAGTGATGCGAGATAGGATGGCAGGATACCCGCTCTGATACCAACTATAACAGCCCGACTTTTAAGACTAACATCTACGTACGTTCTTAACATAGCTTATATATATATATTTTTAAAAGTCACAAACTTGGACTGTGAAAATTCATGACAATTTTTTTTATTTATATAATCTTTCCAAGGTAGAAAACTAATTATTCTAAACGAACATCATATTAAGAAATTTAGACCCTTTAAGAAAATATTACATATATTTTTTTTTTGTAAGATTTAAATAATGCACAACTAAAAAGGGTTTCCAGGTGAGGAGGGGGGTCACAAATGGACCTCTTTAAATCCCAAGCTCTCCTTAGACAGGTTTAAGTCTTTTTGACAAAACCCATTTAGTCTTACATTTTTTTTCAAGTAAATATATTAGATATCAAAATAAAACAACATATTTATTTAAAAATCTTTAATTATTGAAAATATGTTTCAAGATATTATATATATATATATATCGTAAAAGGATATTTAAATAAAATTAGTCATGTTGTATATAGTAAAATAATTACTTAATCTTTGAGGTATAACTATACCTAAAATTAAGATTTTATATTTAAATATATCGTCTTGATATTATCTTAAGGAAACGTAAAACTTAATCTTACATATTAAGTAAACTATTTCTTTTTAATAAGAAGAAAACATATACGGAATTTATTGTGGAGGTATCCCAAAGCCCGTGCCTCGCATCCATCCCCGCCTCGATTCAAGACAACCCATTGCTCAAAACAAAGGTTGCTTACCTTTGGTACCTACAACATGGACATTTACACTACATGAGCTTTCGTTCAGTAAGTATAATTTAACTCAGAAAATATTTCATACAAACAATATTTGATGATAGTTCAATTTTTTTGTCTTTGTGTTATTTTTCAACTTATATTTAATGAAGAAATCTTCTATCACATATGTTATCATAAAATCTTTTTATCTTTTTTATGGGCCCTGGTATACGTACTATGTGCGCGCTTACCGACTGGGAATCAGGGGAGCAACCCTACTAAAAACACCAACGGTCATAAATTTAACATATTTTCCTAGGGAATCCTCACCTAGTAGAGGCCGGTCTTATCTTCCCTTAGGAATCCTCACCTAGCGGAGGTTGGTACGACACCTTTATATTCTTATCTTTTACTTAGTTTCCTCTTTAACATAAATGGTTATATCATATTTCAAACCAAATCTTATATTTCATATTCTTGATACTTCCTTAAGTTGAAGTATATTTATCAAGTAATGAACAATATTGTAAAAGTAAATTTATAACATCTTGATATCATAGAAAGCATGTATTTTCATAGGCATATATACAAGTCAAACAAACATCTCTTGTATAGGCAAAATATGACATTTAATCATTTCAAATATCCTTTTTTAAACAGAACATTCTTTTAAAACTATCCATGCTATAGGTGAGATTGTACTTATCTTAAGTCTTTAGAAAATGTTCTTTGTGTTTGCAGTGAAATACTATACACTTAACCTTGTTGCAACCATGTGCCTCTTCTTTATCCTTTTTATTTATTATTCATGTATCAACATTCATTTTATATGTCAATATATGTTATCATTGGTCATATGAAACCTATTTTACGAGTTTGAAAACATTCACAATATAAATCCTAAAATAATATTTCACATTAAAATTGTAAAATTTTGGTGCATAATGTATACTTAAAGAAATTCATATTATAGTACATAATTCAATGCATTCTAAAATTTACATGAATCCATACGAAATAATTATAAATCTAAATATTATAATTTAGAATTTATAAATAATATTTATCACCATTTTTTTTTTCTAATTTAGAACTTGTAATAAAATTATTAAAGTTGCGACTAAACAAGAATGATTGAATTTTCGGGAATGTTTTATAACTCAAACAAACTCAAAATTTTAAAAGCACGTCATTAACATATTATAAGTTATGTATAATATTTGAAAATTCTAAAATAAATAATTTCATAGCACTTTAATCACTTGTAATTATACTTTAGAATTTATTTCAGCATTCTGAAATATTGAAATATTGTGTATTCAGAAAATTATATTAATTTTATAGATATCCAAAAATTATGAAAACTTCCAAAAATTATGTCAAGTTAAAATTTCAACCTAAAATAAAAACGTTTGCCTTTTGAAATCATACAACCAATTAGATAAAATCTGTTTTACAGCTTTTCTTAGCTAACGACTAACTTGTTTTAAATAATTTTTATAAAATTATAGGAGTAAGGTATAAAAGTGAAACTTTCCAGAAATTAAATACACATATAGAAATACTTCTCATAAAAATTTCAGACCTTAAAAAAGTTTCTAACTCTATATATCATAGGTTGAATTTAAACCTAAGTGCAATAAAACATATAAATCTTGAAAGACTAAGAGTTTTAAGAATTACCTTTTTTTTTTCTTAAAACTTGAAGAACTCCAAGAGGAAATTCTTGAAATCACAATTGATGAAATAGAAACTTTGAGAGAGAGATGGAGGAAAACAAATGAAAGAACTTGATTGTATTTACAAAAGAATGCCCTATTTATAGGCTAATTATGTACATAAAATATATTTAAAATTAATTCAAAAAATATTAATAATAATTACACCATTTACCTAACTTTTTTTTTTATTTGATATCTTTTTATCATGCAATTAAATTAATTTTATTAACCTAACTATGCTTCATCCACTTAAAAAAATAATGCATTATCTTATAATATTTACATTTAATATCCATAAAATCCATATAATGGATATACCATTCAAATAATTAATGCATGATTATATAACTTACCTAATTTTTGTTTTGTTTTCTAATGTAATTAATAAATTTCTTTTATTTTAATGGTAATAATATATAGACAAAATATGTTAATGGTGTTTTACATCATTTTCCATTCTAATAAGTGAATTGATGAATGTATATGCATATTATTAAAATATGTTAATGGCTACACCATTAATTCTTCTTTTACTATTTACACATATATATATATTTTACTTGTGACTATTTAACTTATTACTTAGATTTGAAATGTTTACTTCAACTTGGGCTCTCTTATTAGCTATTGGGCCAAAATAAATGACTTTGGGCTAAAAGATTAAAACCCAATGATAAATACAAATAAGAATACAAATAATTTTAAATTGGACTTTTCTATTACCTATTGGGCCAAGATAAATAATTATTGAACTCAAACAATTTAGGACCCAATAGTAAACATAATTAACTAAGCCTATTTCATATTAACAATAATAACCATATATGTTGTAAAATAATTTATTCTTGCAATTAGGCATATAGTTCAACTTGGCTTTCTTGTGTGTATCTCACTGCAACATATTCATGAAATTCATTAGTGTATAACTACTCAATTTCCATGATCAAAGAAACGAAATATATATAATAAAATTTTTAGACAAGAAAATTAACATGATAAATTCATTCTTCAAGAGAATACACTAATATTTAAAGATCATGATAAATAATTATTAAACTAATTTTTTCCAAGTCTAGGGTTTTCTCGGGGTTTACAGTAGATAATAAATAACAATTTATAATTCATAATTACTTAAAAAGAAATATGTCTAATAGCATTAAAATAACTAAATTTGAAGAAAAAAATCGATAAGGAGAACGATTATGGAACAAGAATAATAAGAGTTTGAAAATGGAAATAATTAGCCTTGAAATCATATATGATATAAAAAGTGGGCAACGTTCACAAGAATAATATATTTAAAAAAAAAGCACAATTAGGCATAGAAATATTATAGTACCTAAAATGGGTGCAATTAGTACGAAAATAGCATAATAGCAGAAACGGGCACAATTAGGCCTGAAAATAGCACAATGTCGGAAACAAATACGATTAGGCACGAAAAATGGCCTAATACCGAAAACAGGTACGATTAGGTATAGTAATAGCATAATACCGAAAACAGGAACAATTTGGCACGAAAATAGATAAGTATGATAATGACACATTAACGGCGCGATTACGACATTAAATCAGGCCTTGGCACAATCACGTGTCCAAAAATTCCTAGGAGTGGGTGGAGCTTGAAATGATATTGCAACTTTTTCGAAGAGTGTGACATCAGTGATGGCGTCACACATCAATTCGAATCAAAATGCATCTTCGTCTTTCGAGATTTGATTTTCGAAAATCAAATCTTCCTGCCATAATTATTTCTTCAAACGCTCTGGGTATTTAAGAGAGTGGAGCCCTAGTGCTTTTACTTTTCTGCTCATTTTAAATTCTCTGAAACCCTTGAGAGTGCTAGAATTCTAAAATAAGAGAACGAGAACTAAAACATTAGAGTACCAGAACTCTAAAATTTCACAAAAATCCGATCATTTGTGGCAGCCCTTTACTTGTTCCTTCAAACTTTCCTACAAGGAAGTCTCTTTATACAGTCATCTTTATTTTCTCCTTCAATCCCAGAATTTGCAGTGGTATTGTAGTACCCAAAGTACTCACAAGTGCATTTCGCAAATAATAGACATTATTGCATCTCATTTTCATATTTCGTAATTGATTTTTTAAAAAATAATAATAATAATAAAAATAAAATAAAATAAAATAAAAATACTTGAATAAGTACCGATTACAAAATTGAAAATCTATTAATTGACTAACAAAAAGTTTAATGTATTTGTGCAGTGAACTGACGATTCTAAATCCAAGAAGAAATTTGATGTGCTTATGATCATGCATCTAGTTAATTATGAATAAATGATTCTATTGCCATATTAAATTACTTGTCTATGTATATATATATAATTCTAGTGTTTATATGGTGTATACGTATTTTATGGTACTAGTATTATTACAATAAAGTCAATTAAGTTAACTATATATATATCAATTGATAAACTTTAGGAGAATGGTTGGGGAAAGACTTCGTATTTTCTAGAAAGCCCAACTAACCGACTTTAGTTTGTGATTAGTATTACAATAATAATTAGATGTCCTTATATATTTTAAAAGTATTTAGAAATATGTAAACCCTTCCACCAACCTCTTTTCTCTTTCCTTATCTATCCGCTTCTCTAGTTGTTAGCGAGAACTTTTTTTTTCCCCCTCTCTATATGTAATCTTTTTCTTTAGTTGTGGCTTTGTGAGAGGTCTTCAAATTGACTTTTATCTTCCAGTAAAGGTAAGTTTAGTTCTTGTTGTTATTTAGTTTATTGGTGCTTTTCTATAGGTATATATATATAACGATAATGATTAGTTTTCTTGTTCTTAAATACTAAATAAAGTTATAACTTGAGATAAATTATTTGTTGTTGGAAATTGACTACTTTATGCTTTTGTTTATACTATTTAATATTAATTACAAAATCTGGTGCAAGATGATTATATATATAACGATAATATTTAGTTTTCTTGTTCTTAAATGCTAAATAAAGTTATAACTTGAGATAAATTATTTGTTGTTGGAAATTGACTATTTATGCTTTTGTTTATACTATTTAATATTAATTACAAAATCTGGTGCAAGCTGATTATATATATATAACGATAATGTTTAGTTAGCTTGTTCTTAAATGCTAAATAAAGTTATAACTTGAGATAGAGTATTTGTTGTTAGAAATTGATTACTTTATGCTTTTGTTTATACTGTTTAATATTAATTACAAAATCTAGAGCAAGCTGATTCTTTTATATTTTGTCTCTTTTAGCATGAATTGTTATATATTACATATGAGGTTAAATCACTTTTATATTACCATGGACCTGATGTTAATAGAGATTGAATACAAAATTTTAGTTAATATAATTAGTGACTTTGAAGCTCCGTTTTTTTTTATCTCAATGTGTAATCAGTTATGACATTTAATTAATTATCATCTTCTCATGCATAAAAGCGTAGGTTTACAATAAAACAAATATGTAAGTATATTTGAATAAATTGTTTAATTCTATTTTGGGATAAATAAATAAAAAAGGAGATTGAATGGATGATTAGGACATAAGCACATCCACCTTCTTGGAGCAAGAATCTACTTTTCGTTATTACTTATATTTTATTGGACTTGAGGTAAGTGGAAATTTCACTTTAGCATCACAAGAACCTACGTATATGATTGTATATATTAAATGTGATATATCTGTGACATTGGGATTTATATATTTGAAAATTGTTCATATTATTTTCATAAGGCATGTGATGTTTGTATACACAAAATAATTATTTACAGGTTATGATTATAATAAAGAGTCTTATACCTTAAACGTTATTTATTTTAAAGAGGGGAATGATTCTTATCTTGCTGATCTAGTTGGTAAATGTGGTGAGATCCCTTGAGGTTAAGCCCAAGACAAGGTGAGCCAAACAAGAGGGATGTCAAATCCTTTGATGTTAATTCCAAGACAGGGTAAGCCTCAAATGATATTTATTAAGAGGATACCTGCTATGTCACTGAGTTAGGAATTATACGAAGAAGGGGGCCCAAATATGATTTGAATATTAATGTTTTCTAAGAAAATTAAGGGTATAAAGACTAATAAATTTTATGTACAAATTGTTCATAAGCATGCATGGATTTCCAATTACTGAGCCACTGCTCATTTTAGTTCTTGTGATGTAGATGATCAGAACTAGGAATAATGTTGGCTGAGCTGTTTCCACTCCAATGCGGTTCATATGCCAGTTTTGAACTGAAGAAGAACTTTTTGAGAACCTTGTATATATTTTTACTATGTATGGGTATATAGTGATCCTGTGGGAGTTGTGAATAGTATTAGAACTATGTTTTATATTGTACAGAATGTATATATTACAGCAGTGTAAAATAGGCGTATCACAGACATTTTCAGAACCAAGCAGAAAAGTTTTAATTTTTCATGTACTTTCCTTTTTCTTTTTCCAGGGTTAATAAAAGTAAGTTAGCACTGTTTAGCTTTTCTATGCATGAGTGAATATATTTGTACATAGTATAGCTAGGGGGTATTACAGTTGTGGTATCAGAGCAGAGGTTAAAACGTTTCTGTAGACAACAAGAAAAAGGCATATGAGCATGTATTGGAATGGCGACTCGGTCAACTGGTATGTTTATTTATCTAAGCGTTTAAATTTCTTAATTGTGCATAAATAATTGTTGCATATGTCTATTATTGGCTGGTGACAAATAAATTATAAAAAGGGCACTACACAGGATTAATGGCTCCTAAAAGAAAAGCTAGAACTCAATCTGAAGAAGGAAGACCACAAGAAGCACAGAGACCCCGATTAGAGCAAGATTTGGGTCACGTGGTTGAAAATTTGACAAATTTAATTAGGGAGCAAGCAAGAATGCATAATGAACAGATGGAGCAGATGAGGCTCATGTTTGAGAGAAATCAAAATCAACCGCCACCTCCAGTGATTCCTCCAAGACAAGAAAATTCTTAGCCAATCTATGAGAGATTCAGGAAACAACATCCTATAGATTTTGTGGGTGGAGTTGATCCATATATAGCAGAAGAGTGGATAAAATCCTTAGAGGTTATCTGTGAGTATATGAGACTCAGTGATGAGGACAGAGTATCATGTGCTATTTATATGTTGAAAATGGGAGCTCGTAACTGGTGGGAGACTATTTGAGTAACTCCAGCTGTCCAGAATCTGACGTGGGGTACATTTAAAGAGTTGTTCTATCATAAATACTTCAATGACACTGCAAAGGCAGTGAAGATTGAGGAGTTCCTTCATTTGTGCCAAGGAAATAAATCTGTTGGGGAATATATTAGAAAATATAAGGAATTATCTCGGTTTGTCCCATGGATTAGAAATGATAACAAAGAGAAAGTTGAGTACTTCTTGAGGGGTTTGAGGGGAGACATTTCTAGAGATGTAATTGTAGCGAGGGTTACAGAATTTAGTGAGGTAATTGATATGGCTCTCAAAGCAGAACAAGCTCAACTTAAGATACTGAATGAGAAGAAAGCAGCTTTTATTGCAAGAGGTGGACAATGGAGACAGGGAGATCAGAAGAAAAATGAACAGAAGCTAGGAAATGCAAACCGACCTAGAATTGAACAAGGTACCACCTCAACTAAACCCACTTGTACCAAGTGTGGAAAGTCTCATGCTGAAGAGTGTTTTAAGGGTACCAATCAGTGTTTCAAGTGTCATAAGGTAGGTCACTATTCTAAAGATTATCCCATGCTTCAACAAGGAGACCAAAAGAAAGTTCAGGGACGAGTGTACACTATGAGTGTAGAACAAGCAGCATATGATCCATCAGTTGTAGAAGGTAAGATTTTAATTTCTGGTATTCTTACTAATGGATTAATAGATTCTGGCGCAACACATTCATTTGCATCTAGTGCATTTGTGAGAAAATTGGGTATAACACCTAAGTGCTTAGAGGTGAATTATAGTGTAACAATTCCATCTGGGGATGAAATTATTTCAAATCAGATTCTAAGGGCATGCCAGATTTTGATTGATGGGAGAAGTTTATATGCTGATTTTGTAGTGCTAAATATACAAGACTGATGTAATATTGGGTATGGATTGGTTGACAAAGTATCACGCTATTATTGATTGTAATCAAAAGCAAGTTAAGTTTCAGCCATCAGGGGAGGAACAATTTGTATTCAATGGTATTCCAAGAAAAAGAAAGCTACAAGTAATTTCTGCTATGAAAGCTAGGAGAATGTTAAATAAGGGTTATATTGGGTACTTGGCTAGTGTAGTTGATACTACAACAGAACAGAAGCTAATGCCTGAGGATGTTTCTGTGGTTCAAGAATTTCTAGAGGTATTCCCAGAAGACTTACCAAGTTTGCCTCCGGATAGAGAAATTGAGTTCATGATAGACCTTTTACCTGAGACAGCTCCTATTTCGAAAGCACCGTATAGAATGGCCCCAGCTGAATTAAAAGAGCTAAAGCTGCAGTTACAATATTTATTAGACAAGGGATTTATACGCCCTAGCTATTCACCTTGGGGTGCTCCAGTGTTGTTCGTGGAAAAGAAAGATGGTACCATGAGGCTATGCATAGATTACAGAGAACTGAACAAAGTAACTATCAAGAATAAGTATCCATTACCGAGAATTGATGACTTGTTTGATCAACTACAAGGAGCCTCAGTATTTTCTAAGATTGACTTGAGATCAGGATACCATCAGTTGAAGATTAAGGGAGGAGATGTTCAGAAAACGGCCTTTCGGACTAGGTATGGTCATTATGAGTTCCTAGTAATGCCTTTTGGATTAACAAACACACCAGCTGCTTTTATGGATCTAATGAATAGAGTTTTCAAGGAGTTTCTTGATAAGTTTGTTATTGTTTCTATTGATGATATCTTGATATATTCAAGGTCGCATGAGGAACATCAAGACCACTTAAGGATTGTTTTACAGATTTTGAAAGAAAAGAAACTATACGCCAAATTCAAGAAGTGTGAATTTTGGTTAGAACAAGTTACATTTTTAGGGCATGTGGTATCAAAGAATGGAATTTTAGTGGACCCAGGAAAGGTGGAAACAGTAAATAATTAGCCTAGACCAACTAATGTGTCAGAAGTTAGAAGCTTCTTAGGATTGGCCGGTTATTACAGGTGATTTGTTGAGGGATTTTCAAGAATAGCTACTCCATTGACAATGTTAACAAGAAAGAATACTAAATTCCAATGGTCAGACATTTATGAAGATAGTTTTCAGACCTTAAAGCAAAAGTTAACTACAGCTCCCCTACTTACCATACCATCAGGATCTGGAGGATTCATTGTATACAGTGATGCTTCTAAAAATGGTTTGGGTTGTGTGCTGATGCAGAATGGAAAGGTAATAGCTTATGCATCTCGACAGCTTAAGGAATATGAAAAGAAATATCCAACTCATGATATAGAGCTTGCTGCTGTTGTCTTTGCACTAAAGATTTGGAGACATTATTTATATGGTGAGAAGTGTGAAATATATACAGATCATAAAAGTCTCAAATATTTTCTCATCCAGAAAGAGTTGAATATGAGACAACGGAGATGGTTGGAACTAGTGAAAGACTACGATTGCATAATCAATTATCATCCTGGCAAGGCGAATGTGGTAGCTGATGCTTTGAGTAGAAAGTCTATTGCTACAGTCTTAGATGAGCAGAAACCAATTTTAAGAGATCCACAAAGAATAGAAAGAGAGATCATTCCTATCGGAGATGTAACAACCAGATTATCTGCTCTTGTGTTACAACCTACACTCTTGAGAAGAATTAAGGAAAGCCAACAAGAAGATTCATACGTGACCCAGTTAAAGACAGAACCGGAGGAAGGAAAAAGAACAGAATTTTCGATTTCAAAGGATGGAGCCTTGAAGTTTAAGGGAGACTATGTATACCTGATAAAGACGAGATTAAGAAAGAGATACTAACAGAAGCTCATTGCACTCCTTATTCAATTCACCCTGGAAGCACTAAAATGTATCGAGATCTGAAGCAACATTATTGGTGGCCTAATATGAAGAAGAATGTAGCAGAATTTGTGGCTCAATGTTTGACTTGTCAACAGATCAAAGCTAAACATCAACGACCAGCTGGGTTACTAGAACCTTTACCGATTCCAGAATGGAAATGGGAGAAGATCACAATGGACTTTGTTCTTGGTTTGCCAAGAGTACAACGAGGGTTTAATTCTATATGGGTGATTGTGGATAGAATAACGAAGTCAGCTCATTTTCTTCCAGTAAAGTCAACCTATACTATGGATCAATATGCTCAATTGTACATACAGGAAATTATTAGACTTCATGGGGTACCTGTATCTATTATTTATGACAGAGATCCTAAGTTCACTTCTATTTTCTGGAAAAGTCTACATGCTGCTTTGGGAACTAAGTTAGCATTTAGCACAGCTAATCATCCACAGACTGATGGAAAATCAGAAAGGGTAATTCAGACTTTAGAGGATTTACTTCGAGCTTGTGTGTTAGACTTTCAAGGAAACTGGGACAAGTACCTAGCTCTAGTGGAGTTCACTTACAATAATAGCTATCAAGCAACGATTGACATGGCCACTTACCAAGCTTTATATGGAAGAAAATGCAGATCTCCTGTTCATTGGGACGAAGTTGGAGAAAGAAAGTTATTAGATCCAGAATTGGTTCAAGAAACTACAGAGATCGTAGAAAAGATTCGAGCAAGAATGAGGATAGTTCAAGACAGACAAAAGAAGTATGCAGATAAGAGAAGAAGAGATGTAGAATTCGAAGTTAGTGATCATGTTTTCTTGAAAGTTTCTCCAATGAAAGGCGTGATGAGGTTTGGCAAGAAAGGAAAGCTAAGCCCAAGGTATGTTGGACTGCTTGAAATTCTAGAAAGGACTGGGAGTAAGGCCTACAGATTAGCACTACCACCATCATTATCAGGGGTACATAGTGTTTTTCACGTTTCAATATTGAGAAAGTACATTCCGAATCCTTCTCATATTCTAAGCTATGAACCTCTGGAATTGAGCCAAGATTTAACATATGAGGAGAGGCCGGTTCAAATTCTTGATAAGAAAGAGAAAGAATTGAGAAACAAGAAAATTCTACTGGTAAAAGTGCTTTGGAGAAACTATACAGTAGAAGAAGCTACGTGGGAGCGGGAGGAGGAATTGAGAACTAAATATCCAGAACTATTCGGTACGTTAAATTTCGAGGACGAAATTTTATAAAGAGGAGAGAATTGTAGTGCCCAAAGTACTCACAAGTGCATTTCGCAAATAATAGACATTATTGCATCTCATTTTNAAAGAATTGAGAAACAAGAAAATTCTACTTGTAAAAGTGCTTTGGAGAAACTATACAGTAGAAGAAGCTACGTGGGAGCGGGAGGAGGAAATGAGAACTAAATATCCAGAACCATTTGGTACGTTAAATTTCGAGGAAGAAATTTTATAAGGAGGAGAGAATTATAGTGCCCAAAGTACTCACAAGTGCATTTCGCAAATAATAGACATTATTGCATCTCATTTTCATATTTCGTAATTGATTTTAAAAAAAAAATAATAATAATAATAATAATAATATAAAAAAAAATACTTGAATAAGTACCGATTACAAAATTGAAAATCTATTAATTGACTAACAAAAAGTTTAATGTATTTGTGCAGTGAACTGACGATTCTAAATCCAAGAAGAAATTTGATGTGCTTATGATCATGCATCTAGTTAATTATGAATAAATGATTCTATTGCCTTTTATATTAAATTACTTGTCTATGTATATATATATATATAATTTTAGTGTTTATATGGTGTATACATATTTTATGGTACTAGTATTATTACAATAAAGTCAATTAAGTTAACTATATATATATATCAATTGATAAACTTTAGGAGAATGGTTGGGGAAAGACTTCGTATTTTCTAGAAAGCCCAACTAACCGACTTTAGTTTGTGATTAGTAGTACAATAATAATTAGATGTCCTTATATATTTTAAAAGTATCTAGAAATATGTAAACCCTTCCACCAACCTCTTTTCTCTTTCCTTATCTATTCGCTTCTCTAGTTGTTAACGAGAACCTTTTTTTTTTTTCTTCCTCTCTATATGTAATCTTTTTCTTTAGTTGTGGCTTTGTGAGAGGTCTTCAAATTGACTTTTATCTTCCTTAAAGGAAAGTTTAGTTCTTGTTGTTATTTAGTTTATTGGTGCTTTTCTATAGGTATATATATATAACAATAATGATTAGTTTTCTTGTTCTTAAATGCTAAATAAAGTTATAACTTGAGATAAATTATTTGTTGTTGGAAATTGACTACTTTATGCTTTTGTTTATACTATTTAATATTAATTACAAAATCTGGTGCAAGCTGATTATATATATAACGATAATATTTAGTTTTCTTGTTCTTAAGTGCTAAATAAAGTTATAACTTGAGATAAATTATTTGTTGTTGGAAATTGACTATTTATGCTTTTGTTTATACTATTTAATATTAATTACAAAATCTGGTGCAAGCTGATTATATATATATAACGATAATGTTTAGTTAGCTTGTTCTTAAATGCTAAATAAAGTTATAACTTGAGATAGAGTATTTGTTGTTAGAAATTGATTACTTTATGCTTTGGTTTATACTGTTTAATATTAATTACAAAATCTAGAGCAAGCTGATTCTTTTATATTTTGTCTCTTTTAGCATGAATTGTTATATATTACATATGAGGTTAAATCACTTTTATATTACCATGGACCTGATGTTAATAGAGATTGAATACAAAATTTTAGTTAATATAATTAGTGACTTTGAAGCTCCGTTTTTTTTTTTTATCTCAATGTGTAATCAGTTATGACATTTAATTAATTATCATCTTCTCATGCATAAAAGCGTGGTTTTATAATAAAAGAAATATGTAAGTATATTTGAATAAATTGTTTAATTCTATTTTGGGATAAATAAAAAAGGAGATTGAATGGATGATTAGGACATAAGCACATCCACCTTCTTGGAGCAGGAATCTGCTTTTCGCTATTACTTCTATTTTCTTGGACTTGAGGTAAGTGGAAATTCCACTTTAGCATCACAATAACCTACGTATATAATTGATTATATTAAATGTGATATATCTGTGACATTGGGATTTATATATTTGAAAATTATTCATATCATTTTCATAAGGCATGTCATGTTTGTATACACAAAATAATTATTTACAGGTTATGATTTTAATAAAGAGTCTTATACCTTAAACGTTATTTATTTTTGAGAGGGGTATGGTTCTTATCTTGTTGATCTAGTAGGCAAATGTGGTGAGATCCCTTGAGATTAAGTCCAAGACAGGGTGAGCCAAACAAGAGGGAGGTCAAATCCCTTGAGGTTAATTCCAAGACAGGGTAAGCCTCAAATGATATTTATTAAGAGGATACCTGCTATGTCACTGAGTTAGGAATTATACGAAGAAGGGGGCCCAAATATGATTTGAATATTAATGTTTTCTAAGAAAATTAAGAGTATAAAGACTAATAAATTTTATGTACAAATTATTCATAAGCATGCATGGATTTCCAATTACTGAGCCACCGCTTATTTTAGTTCTTGTGATGCAGATGATCAGAACTAGGAATAATGTTGGCTAAGCTGTTTCTACTCTAATGCGGTTCATGTGCTAGTTTTGAACTGAAGAAGAACTTTTTGAGAACCTTGTATATATTTTTACTATGTATGGGTATATAGTGATCCTGTGGGAGTTGTGAATAGTATTAGAACTATGTTTTGTATTGTACAAAATATATATATTACAGCAGTGTAAAATAGGTGTATCACAGACATTTTCAGAACCAAGCAGAAAAATTTTAATTTTTCGTGTACTTTCCTTTTTCTTTTTCCAGGGTTAATAAAAGTAAGTTAGCACTGTTTAGCTTTTCTATGCCTGAGTGAACATATTTGTACGTAGTATAGCTAGGGGGCGTTACAAGTATGGTCTCTTTCTTCTTCTCGAATTTTCCATTTTTCTTGTGTTTTTCACTTCCATTGAACCGATTCTTGGACGTAGAGATGTTAGAGACACCTTAGGAATAGAACATATTGACTAAAAATTTAATTTTTTTTAATTTTGCCTACGTCGAATAAGAACACGTCGCATTGTAAATTTGAACTGATAGAACAGGTTGCATAGTCAATTTGAACACCTAGGTTTAGGGCTTTGAACAGTAGATTTCTCCTTTTGCCAGGTTGCATTGTAAATTGTGGCCCTAGGATTGATCAAACTTTGAATCTTGAAGTTTCTACTAGTTTGAAATGCTTCTAGATCTAGGAGTGCACCTTTGTACAAGTCGCACTTTCAGGTTAGTTTAAAATAAAATAATTGGAAAGTATACCTTAATTAAGCTCGAGCTCGCATAGGATTATGACTTACTTTCCCCTCTTTTTAGATGTCTAGCAGCGAGGACTTTAGGGAGAGAAACGCGTTCTTCAGGGACTCGGAGCCAAGCTCGAGCTCATCCAGCCTGGAAAAATAATTCGACACAGAAGAGCATGATATGGAGATAATATGGACTAGGAAAGTTAGTCCTCACATAGGATATATCTCCCTGAGGATTTACGACCTTGTTCAATAAGGAAAGCTCCTGCCTACATTGTAACAACCTCTAGTTTAACTATATTGTCATATACAGTCAATCTATGAAGTATTATTCTTTCTTAAACTATATCTTTAGTTTTATAAAAAGATGGGCAAATTTGAACTTTCTAAAACCTTTAAACAAGGCAACTGCATGACATTTCTTGTTAAAAGTATCTTTACAAAATGTACAATTAAAAGCGGTTTTTACCAGTCTATTTTTCTATCAGCAGTAGTATTTATATTACACCAAAATATCTCAAAATCAAAATATCGCCCACAGGTCAAGCTCGTCTACATCTGTATGATCATGGCGACAAAAGGCAGGCCAGGCAACTAGCTACTCAACATTAAAGTATACCCCTTCATCTGCATCACAAGACTAAAATGAGCTAAAGCTTAGTAACTAAAAACTATGCATGCTCATGTATGCTTTAAAATCTCATCAAGTTCCCATTGTACACTTTTCTTTCTTAAACATTTGAGTCCATATATTTTCTTTAAAAAATACTCATAGTTTGGCCCACTAGTACATTGCGAGTCTCGTAAGTCGATAGGCCGTGATAACATTGGGTAGAAATTCTAGTCAAGAGTAAAAATAAAGTGCGACCGTCATGTGAGGCTTTTGAAAACTCCTTCCCACATCAAAGGGGCATCTCACACTATACTAATATTGTCCCGCTTCTACGAGACACATCATAAGATCCGCAACTCCCACTTCAACGGGAGAGTCTGTATCAACAGACTTACCTACCCAACTCCGACAAACTAGCAATTGCCAATAAAACTTATCTTTTAAAATTAGTACAATGGTACTTATTTTTAAATACTATGTAATGAAATTCTCAATTTGCATGCAAGATGTGCCATGAACATGCTATTTCATAACTTTCAAGAATAAATAAGTTTCACATAATGACATTTCCCATGTAATTCTTGTGACACAGTTGTAAGTCTTTACTTACCTCGTGTCTTGAATAGAAATTGAAAGTAGAAAGGGTCAATATCCTCTAGAGATTGGTGTGCTAATCACCTGAAATAAATTACTGTTATTCTAGATGCACATTTTGTCAAAAGAATGCATCAAGATACTTGAATAAGACCGAAATCAGAACTTTCACCAATTTAGGAAACCTAATCTTAAAATGACTCAAGAGTGTATAAATCACTTAAGGTACTTAGCAGCCAATAAGTAGTATTGAAAAACTGTTCAAAAGTAGTAAAATATGAATGCTAGTTCATTAGCACAAAAATGACCCAAAATGGCATATAATTTTGTAAAACTAGTCCATTTACCTCTAAATGGTGCCATTTTATTTTAAAAATATTTGGACAGTACCTCCCCTATTTTTAAGACATTCCCACATGATTAAAATCATGGTTTTAAACATGTAATAATATTTTACAAGCCAATTCTCACATATACACATTAAAAGAAACATCTAGGATAACATAGAAGTACATTTCAAATCTTTTTCAGTTTAGACAAGTTTAAAACAATTTGTGCACTTGTCTATAGCTACAAACAGCAACTAAATTAATGGAATAAATAATAGAATCCATGATATATCAATTGCAAGTTGAGGAAATCAGATTACAAGTATAGAAAACTTAATACACCCACAGAAACACTTGAATCCACAATTAGTAAATTTGGGGCTCTAGGTGTAACTTGAATTCTCCACTTAAATTCTATATTCCAGTAATATATAAAGATAAAGATTTCTAGGACCACTATTCATCAAATAATAGCCTTGGTTTGCTGAAACAAAAGAAATTA
>JXTC01000429.1:49721-69662 GCA_002914845.1 Trema orientale
TAGCATGGTTGTGATCTTGACTTTGACTTTGTTACTACTTGATCAAACAATTGTTTCTCTTCCTCTTTATCTTTCCTCTTTATCTTTGTAGTATGTGAGATTCATCTAAAATGGATGTTGAAGTCTTATGGATGACCCTTGTTATTTGTTTTTGCTTCAAAGCTCAGGCTGTGACTCCTCAGAACTTGACTTGTGACCCAAATGATCAGAGAGCCTTGCAAGACTTCACGGCAGATTCTGAAACTGTGATTGATGGGTGGGGAAAACACATTCCTCATCCAATTGCTGTAATTAGGTAGACATCAAATTTAAATCTTCATCACCTCTGGGATTGAACAGTTGTGTTAACACCGCAAGAATCGTAACAATAGAGCTAGTGAAGAAGAGACTAAACTCACTGAATCATGGAACTTTCTGAATCAGCTTATAACTCGTAATCTCTCAAACAACTACCTCAAAGGATCGCTTCCGTTTTTTTTTTACTCCAGTTGCCAAATCTGCAGGTTATAGACTCGAATTCTAACGACTTTTCGGGCCTAGTTCCAACTAGTATTCATTTACCATCAATTCAGGCTTTTGGCATTTCTCAAAACTCTTTAAACGGTTCTCTTCCATCCCATATCTATGATAATTCATCCGCACTTCGCATACTGAAGCTTGCAGTGAACTACTTCTCTAGTGATCTTTTGCCGTCACTGAGTAATTGTTGTTCGTTGGACTACCTTTTTTCTCAAAACAAATTATATTACTGGTGGGATATATGGGGCGGTATTTCGGCTGCGAAAACTAACACAGATGAGCCTTCAAGATAACAGGCTTTTTGGGCCATTAAGCAGAAGAATTGGTAACCTCACTAATCCTCAAACAGGTTTTCAAGAATTATTCCAGATTATTTTTACCACTTTGAAAAGTTACATTATTTTGTAGCACATTCAAATAGTTTTGT
This sequence comes from Trema orientale, assembly GCA_002914845.1. Taxonomy (NCBI): domain Eukaryota; kingdom Viridiplantae; phylum Streptophyta; class Magnoliopsida; order Rosales; family Cannabaceae; genus Trema; species Trema orientale. The sequence continues at coordinate 50,668 of JXTC01000429.1, forward strand.
TGGGCTCATGCCCCGTTCCTTGTCAAATTCTCCCACTCTTACTTTGCTCAATGTAAGAAACAATACCTTGGAGAGTCCAATAAATCTTAATTTTTTGGCTATGGTTAGTTTGATTTCTATTGATTTGGGTGGGGAATCGGTTCAGTGGGCCTGTTCCGGATAACCTTCCATCTTACCAAAATCTGAACAACATAAATCTTGCTCGTAACTTCATAGGCCAAACCCAAATCCCCGAAAGTCCCAAAAATTTCAAGAGTCTTTATTACTTATCCCTTTCAAATAACAACAACTCTAATCTTTCCTCTGCCCTTAAAATCTTACAGCAGTGTGAGAATCTTACTGCTTTAGTGCTAAGTTTGAACTTTTGTAACAAGGAGTTGCCTGCACATCTTGCTTTCCATTTTGGTAAGCTGAGAATTCTCATCATTGCCAATTGTGGACTCAGAGATTCATTACCGCACTGGTTGAGTAGAAGCAGTTTGTTAGAGTTGTTGGACATATCATAGAACCACTTAGATAGAACAATTCCAGTCTGATTTTGGAAATTTTAAGTTGCTCTTTTACTTGGACTTATCAAACAACTCATTCACTAGAGAGATCCCAGAAAACATAACTTGGTTATGAAGTATCACACTGGAGGAACGTTCCTTGGATTTCCCAATTTACATGAAGAGGAATCTGTCCACAAAAAGGTATGAATACAATAAGCTCTGGAGCTTTCCACCAATTCTTGATCTAAGTGGACCAATCTAGCCAGAGTTTGGGAGCCTGAAAAGGCTTCATGTTTTAGATATGAAGACCAATCCTAAGTGATTTATCAGGTATGACAAGTTTAGAGGTACTGGGTTTATCTCACAACAGACTTTCCGGGACAATTCCATCTTCCTTTGTAAAACTCAGCATTCTTTCAAAGTTTAGTGTTGCTGACAATCAACTACATGGAGAGATCCCTTCAGGAGGTCAGTTTTCAACCTTTCCCAATTCAAGCTTTGAGGGAAATATTGATTTATATGGTGATCATTTTATTCCTTGCTCAACAAAACCATATTCCAAGTCATGAGCAGCCTATTGTGTCAAGAAGTAACATAGGTTTTTATTAATTGAATGGCTGTTGGAGTAGCTCGGAGCTGCCTTATTTCATACCACTTTTAAGAATTCAGATCACCGCATATGTTTTAGATTTTATGCTCTTTAAAGCATATTTGTTTTGTAATAAATACTATTATATAGGAAAATTTGCTAAAATTGTCTATTCAATTTAGTAAAAGACTCTTTTACTAATATACCTAATTAATTAAGTTATAAAAGAAGAAGCAAAATCTGATGACATGGCAATAGAAAATTACTCATTTGTGTTACTATGTTTGGTAAGAGAGAAGGAGAGTGTCACGACCAGAAATCCAATGCCATAACTTTTAGTAATTTTGAGTGTAAATTAATATAAATAAAGAATTTACAAAAATTCAGAAACAAAAACCAAGTACTTGGCTTTTTCATTTTATTCCTCAAATAATTAGAAGTTCTATATAAAAAGAGGGTCCATCTTTGGTTTAGTATATCAAGAAAAATGTACCAATTAAAAATTCAAGAAAATATAGTTAAGTTATATAAAAACTTAGTTAAATAAAACTTTAGAGTTGATTTAAAAAGGGTTTCGCAAATCTTGAGTCTGAGTGTCTAAAATTTAACTTACAAAATTTATCATAATTCTAAGTACTTAAAATTTTGAAAATAAGCTACGTAGAAATTATTGTGTCTAATTTATACACCAAATCCTTAAATAGTAGTAAAAACGTCCACATACAATCACTTAGCAGAAACAATAAACTTGGCTAAATAGTAAGGCATGAAAGAGAGTAGGATAAGATTTAGGGACCAATCGAAGAGGAATAGGACTACTGACATAGACCAACGGACTTGCCTAGCCATCGAGAGAACTGACTCGAATGAACAATCATCTGAAAGGGAAGAAAGTAGGAAGAGTGAGCTCAGAAGCTCAGTAGGAGAACTGTTACCTCATTTAAAAACCTTTTTGGTGATGGAAAGTCATGCATGGTTAGTTTAATCCAAAACACTTTTGCAAAACCATATATACATGTATACATAAAAATCTCCAAAACTAATAGTCTATATGCACATACATATATATATATAGATACATAAAAAAAAAGCACGATATCTGAAAATCAATCAATCCACAAACACATGACACAAATCCACCTATACTCATGAGTTCACCACCTCTCATCAATGGAAACCAGGGTATTGGCACTACGTGTGCCATACAGCTTGCCTGACACCTAGCCCATAACCGGAGGGGACACCCGTATGTCGCCTACTAAACCTGGAGGGGTAACCGCATTGCCTACGCCTACCAAATGGGAAGGAAATCAGAAGAAAAACTCCACGTAGGTTTACAAACTCTGCACCGTCGGTGGGACCATAGCGCCACACTGTAAAAACCCCATGATACTAACCTGGTACTCACGTGTGATCCTATGACAAGTCTACTCTGAACTGATGTATAAAAATAGCCATGCAATAATTTAAGTTCAAGCAATGCTCTGGTTTTTAATAAAATGGTTAATTATAATTTATAGAAAAATGGATCACATAACGGCCTTATTTTAACATATCTAAAAATAACCTGCACTCAGAAAAGTCCCAGAGTAATCCACTATATATAATATCATTCAATCCCATCAAATATATCCAAAATAGTTCTAAAATCATGTATGTCATCATGTGTTGCAGAAAGTAACAATATAAAACAAAGATAACTGAATCCCTACCTCACTAGAATAGCGATACCATGCTATTGGATCCTCAAGTTGCCATTGAACGATTGCTCAGAGGGTCGGGAATCAATTCCAAGCCCTCGATCGCTCACTTGTGAAAAACCAGCTCCTCAACGGAGCTTCGAATCAATAAACAAACCTCTTCACTGAACTCCTAGCACCCAAAATAGCTAGATTAGATATATAATTCGACCAATTCAGGTCCAAGCCGAGACCGGACCGGTGGCATGCCAAACGAGACAAAATCTAAGCCGTTAGATATCGTTTTTCATGTCGTCCACCAAATATAGTCAATATATTTATCGAACTTCACCATTTTCCGAGTATATTCCAAAAATAATACTAAAAACAACATCTAACGGTCAGATCAAAAGTCAAATCCGAACTCAAAAACACACAAAAATGACAACTTTTAATCTGGGCAAAATGAGGTCACGAGATATATACGTTGAGGTTCCTCTCGACGATACGAACCCAATGAGTGCAAGAACAAAGCCTGAAACGGTCCGAATCGGTGCCAAAAAATCAAAGTTCTTCCGCGGCCAAAATGATCTTTTTCGGCGACGGAGAGCTCGGCGGCGACCAGGGACGGGCGGCACGGGCAGCTGGTGGCACGGAAGGACTTCTAGCTATTGGACGATGGTCGGTGGCTACTCGATGGTCCTTCTCCCTCCTTCAGTCGAGAGTGAGTGAGAGAACAGAGAGGGTGAGTCTAGAGGGGAGAGAGAGAAAGAATGTATATATATATAAACTATTTTTTTAATGATCAAATGACCAGTTTACCCCTAAAAAATAGGGATTTTACATTCTCCCCTCATAAGAATTTCGTCCCGAAATTCAATTACAATCCGGGAGTGCGAACAGGATCAAAAGAAATAGTTACTAAATGTGTAGTTAACACTTGACTATAGAATTTAAGAGAATTAAACCGAACACTAGTTAATGAAAACATGTAAAACAGACACTCCTCACTTGGCATTAAAATCCTGCCATCATACTAACCTGCACAATGGTATAGGATGAGGATACGCCCGAAGAGATACAGAATCATAAGGTGACTTATTAACATGTACAAAACCCTCAATACCAATGGTTGGAAACGACAACCTCAAGTATGTGAGTGATCAAAAGATAATGATAATAACCATGGCTAGAAGCCGAGAACACAGGACTCTGAATACTGATTGTAAGGCACCAAACTATAACAGCAGATCAAATGTCAGATATAAGAATACTGTCCCCTTGATCATACCAGATCAACAATCTCCTGGGACATACCCATTTGTCTGCAGCTAGAACCTAGACCTAGACAATCTCTGAGCCAATGACTCTAACAGGAGTCTCCTTTCAAGCACAGAACATAATCGAATAGAGTTTAAGACGAAGAACAAGAATCCTTATGTTACACTACATAAGATAAACAAGTTTAGAGAGCGAAGGTGACAAAGAGAGTTCAATGGTGTTCTCTGATCAGAGCGAGAAATAACACAAAACACAAACCACTTCTAGTCAAATACAAGACTAAAACACCCAAACTAGAAATCACCAACGCAAAACATTAGTGCAAACTTCAATCCCAAATGCAACTACTCAAACCATGAGAAATTTCAAAAGCATTTCAAATCTTTTATCCAGTATAAAACCTCATCAAAGAAAACCAAAGCGATGCTCATCCAAAGACTCTACAAGTCCTTGATATAAAGAAAACTCCATGGACACAATCTAATGTCCTAGAAATATGCACATATAACAACTGAAATCGACACTTAACGCCCCAGAAATAAGGTTCTAACAGGATAAGCTGTCTGGTACCATCCTCGGGTGACGTCTGTCTCCCATGAAACCTCTTTTCAATTTTAATGAAAATATTTTTGAAAATATTTTTGAAAACATTGAATATAAAAAGTGTTGGGGCCTAGGAATACTACACTAGTTCACAATATGGCTTCTCCCTGGCCAAGGGTAAACCAAACATGAACTCCGAGTATCCTTTTACAATATAGAAGTAGAGTCTAACGACTCTTAAGATAAAATCCATGAGTAATCTCATTCTAATTACCATTAATCATATAACAATAACCATGCTATATATATAATTTAAACCAAATAAAAGATTTAGATACAACCTAATATCAACACCTAGTAAAAACTTCATTCCATGCATATACGATGATAATCTCTAATAGTCACAAGCATTAACCTCTAAAGTTGAGTGATAAATGATAACCATTTAGTAAAAAAAACATGGAATGCATGAAAAAGACACTAGTTTATTCCCCATAATTAACAAAACAGATATTCATTATGTAATCTCCACTTACTTGGTAAAATGATAAACGAGGTCATATTTAAATCACTATAGTCGATTTTTCTTTCAAAACTAATAAAACATTTGGGCCTCAATACAAATCATAACTAAACACAATGGTAGGTTTTCATAGAATTCCAAAATATTTTTCAAAGAAATCAAATGAGTTTCTCAAAAAGTTTGAAAGTTCACACTTTTTTTTAAGGGAAAATAGGGTGGTTTAGAAAATATTAAAGTGTGAAACATTGTCAAACACTTTCTCAAAGTAAGTAAAACAAACACCAATTCTTACTTAACCCTTCAAAATAAACATTAAGAGTTCATGGAGGGTTATACTAGGCATAATCAACTAATTAATATACACATACACTCCATGCATTGGAAAGCTACAATTAAATCTTCAAGAAGAAAACCACACACTAACATGCACAACTCAAAACCTATCAAATGTAAAACCAAGGCATATAACTCAATGCCTTTTACCGCTTTGAAAATCTAAATTTCATTCCCCCTCCTAAGTTTTCCCAACACTAGGGAGATTGGTCAAAACTAATCACATAATGCCTGAAATCCAATTAAAATAAGTTCTACATAACTCTAATGCAATTTTATTCACACCGTAGAAAATCAAGTTAGCATGAATTGTAATGATTAAACAATCTAATAAGTACCAAGGGACTATGCATTAACCAACAAGGTAAACCATATCAAAGAAATTGTTGAAGAAACATGAAAATTTGAAACATCGAATGCACAACGTCCAAGTGACAAGCTCCACAAAATATAAACCAAAATTTCGATCAAACGTTTTTACCCAAAAAGGATTTTCAAAATGCAAACAGTCATATCAATTTCTATTCTCCAAGTAATATATTCTAGAGAAAATCATATGTATAAATCTTTAAACACACATGTGAAGCTAAAGATTTTCCTTCAAAATCATTTTCAATCCACACCAAAGTTTACTGAGTAGTCAAACTTGTGAATATTTTTATTCAAAACTTTCCTTAAGTAATCTACATCCATTTTTTTTTTCAAGTAAACTTGTGAATCAATTTATGAAAGTATTCATTTGATCTCAAATCAAGTATTAAGTAGGGACTGGAAAATACTTAGTAATCTATTAAGTCCAAAATTAGAAAAGGAACTTGAAAAGTTTGATTTATGTATATACATTTATAGAAACAAAATACCTTAGTCTAGAGATCTTTCGAATTAACATTTCTAAACATAAAACAAAACCTTACTAGTATACAAATAGATTGGTAGTTTTGCAAAGTTTAGTCTCAAAGTAGCATATTAATTTAAAACAATACTCCTTTTGAAAAAGTGTATTACTCTCACCTAACCAATGCTCGAGTTTAAAATGTTCATGATCTCGTTGAAAACAAACATGTCACTTTGATCAAATATGAAGGTCTACGTCATTTAAAATCTTAATTGTCATATTGAAATTCTCAAAAGTTCCAGAACCAAATAACTCAATTTTTAAATCCAACCAAACTCTCAACAATTCGAGAATTTTCATTCAAAAAGCCACAACAATAGAACTTGATGAAACTAGAGAAATGCAATCACTATAATTAAACAATATCTTAAATAACCAAACCAATCACTTAATCAAATTAAGTGATAATGAAGATATCAATTCCAAGAAAGTAATATCTCACTCTAATAAATACCAATAAAGTCAAGCCACATCAGTGAAGTACAAACACCAAACCAATGTATCACAAGAAAAAATCCTCAAGAAAATACAACCACAATAAAATACTACAAATGAGAATGATAACAAAACCTGAGGGATAACACATAGACAATCCACAAGAAAGTCAAAACACAACAACAAAGATGCATGATACCAGATTGCTACCTCAGAACCTACGAGGTTCATGTAGCCTACAATCTGAATGGATGGAAGAGTACAAGAATGAACGTCCATTTCGAAGCGAGGGATTACATGAAGAGTGGAAATCAATAGTCTCATGTCAACCCGATACTTCCGAGACCAAAATTTTTGAGAAATCACCATTCCAAAGACACCAGAATTTCACTTTGGAGAGGTTTAAGAGAGGACCTGGAAGGAATAGGAGCAAAATTAACTTATATAGCTAGTTCCTAAGTAATGTATGAGGTATTTGTCAAAACCATTTCCAAAATATTTTTAAACACTAAAAATTAACACAGGCATTATCCCAGATAGATCTGAAGCGGTGCTCTAATACTAATTCTATCATGACTAGAAATCCAAGGCCGTGAATTTTAGTAATTTTGAGTGTAAATTAATGTAAATAAAGAATTTGTAAAAATTCAAAAAAAAAAAAAAACAAGCACTTGGGTTTTTCATTTTAGTCCTCAAATCATTAGAAGTTCTATATAAAAAGAGAGTCCATCTTTGGTTTAGTATATCAAGAAAAATACACCAATTAAAAATTCAAGAAAACATAGTTAAGTTATACAAAAACTTAGTTAAATAAAACTTTAGAGTTGATTTAAAAGGGGTTTCGCAGATCTTGAGTCCGAGTGTCTAAAATTTAACTTATAAAATTTGTCATAATTTCAAGTACTTAAAATTTTGAAAATAGGCTCCGTAGAAACCATTGTGTCCAATTTAGACACCAAATCCTCAAATAGTAGTAAAAACGTCCTCATATAATCACTTAGCAGGAACAATAACCTTGGCTAAATAGTAAGACATGAAAGAGAGTAGGATAAGGTTAAGGGACCAACCGAAGAGGAATAGGACCGCAGACATAGGCCAAGCAACTTGCCTAGACATCGAGAGAACTGACTCGAATGAACAATCACCTAAAAGGGAGGAAAGTAGGAGGGGTGAGCTCGAAAGCTCAGTAGGAGAACTGTTACCTCATTTAAAAACTTTTTTAGTGATGGAAAGTCTATGCATGATTAGTTTAATCCAAAACACTTTTGCAAAACCATATATGCACGTATATATAAAAGTCTCCAAAACCGATAGTTTGTATGTACATACATATATATAGATATATAAAAAAAAGTATGATATCAAAAAATCAATCAGTCCACAAACACATGATACAAATCCACCCATACCCGTGAGTTCACCACCTCTTATCAATGCAAACTAAGGTGTTGGCACTACGTGTGCCATACAGCTTGCCTGACACCTAGCCCATAATCGGAGGAGACACCCATGTACCACCTACTAAACCTAAAGGGGCAACCGCATTGCCTACGTCTACCAAATGGGGAGGTAATTAGAAAAAAAAACCCCGCGCAGATTCATGGACTCCACCTCGGTGGGGCCATAGCGCCACACTGTAAAAATCCCATGATGCTAACCTGGTACTCATGTGTGATCCTATGACATGTTTACTCTAAACTGATGTGTAAAAATAGCCATGCAGTAATTTAAGTTCAAGTAATGCTCTGGTTTTTAATAAAATGGTTAATTATAATTTATAGAAAAATGGACGGTATAACAGCCCTATTTGAACATATCCAATAATAGCATGTACTCAGAAAAGTCCCAGAGCAATCCAATATATATAATACCATTCAATCTCATCACATATATCCAAAACAGTTCTGAAATCATGTATGTCATCATGTGCTGCAGAAAGTAAGTTTTAATAAATAAAAAAAACGATATAAAACACACGTAACTGAATCCCTACCTCACTAGAATAGCAATACTACGCTATTGGATCCTCAAGGTACCGTCGAACGATCACTTGGAGGGTCGAAAATCAATTCCAAGCCCTCGATCGCTCACTTGTGAAAAACCAACTCCTCAACGAAACTTCGAAGCAACAAACAAACCTCTTCATTGAACTCCTAGCACCAAAAATAGCTAGATTAGATATATAATACGACCAATTCAAGTCCGGGTCAAGACCAGAACGGTGGCACGCAAAACGAGACAAAATCTAAGCTGTTAGATATCATTTTTTGTGCCGGTCACCAAACATAGTCGATATATATGTCAAACTTCACCATTTTCCGAAGTACATTCCAAAAATGACATCAAAAACAACATCTAACGGTCGGATAAAAGTCAAATTCGAGCTCAAAAATACGACAAAACGGCAACTTTTAATCCGGGCAAAATGAGGTCGCGAGATATATACCTTGAGGTTCCTCTCAATGATACGAACCCAACGAGCCCAAGAACACAGCCTGAAACGGTTCGAATCGGAGCCGAAAAATCAAAGTTCTTCCGCAGCCAAAATGCTATTTTCCGGCGACGGGGAGCTCGGCGGCAATCGGTGATGGACAGCTGGTAGCGCGGGAGGACATCGCCAGTGGCTGGGCTAGCCAGACAATGGCCAGTGGTGCTCGGCAGTCCTTCGTCCTCCTTCGGCCAAGAGTGAGTGAGAGAACAGAGAGGGAGAGAGGGTGAGTCGGGAGAGGAGAGAGAGAAAGAATGTATATATATATATTATATATAAACTGTTTTTTTTAATGGTCAAATGACCAGTTTCCCCCTAAAAAAATAGGGATTTTATAGAAAGTAGGATGGATATGGAGCTTAGGAAGGATAGAGAATGTGAAAGAGAAAAAGGAGAGTAATAATCCCTTTAAATTATTTGCTATGAAGCGTAATGAGTATTTATTTATTAACTTACTATATTATCCATTTATTCGTTTGTAATATTTGTTGTAAGAGAGCACATATGTCATTGTACATAAAAAAAATAAAAAGAAAAAGAGAGAAAGGAGAAGACAAAACCTTCCATTAGAAGGAGGATTTAAAATGGTGGGCCAAATGGATTTTCAACCCCTTCACTTCTCCTCTCTCTCCCTCAATTAATCCCTCCTACCAAATAAATGATTTTTCCTCTTTTTCTACTGCTCTCCGTTCCGTCACAAATCTCTCCTATCAAACCTAGCCTAAAATTGATTAAATATATTATAAATTTAGGTTTCTTTATCTGTAACAGACTCCAAGTTTTTGATTGCATATATGATTTTTTTTCACACTCGATAATGGTCGATTAAATTCCTATTTGTCCAAAAACTTAAAATACTACTTAAACTACTATTTAATCCTTTCAAAATGCAAGAAATGTTTTATTTAATCCTTGTAAGAAATGTTTTAAAATTGTCTTATGGGTTTTTACTCACATAATTTTAAGAAAAATACTTGTAAACAATTGAATAAAAGAGAGGATGACTTAGACTTGTCTTTATTGAATGGAAAATGTGGTTCTAAATATTATGGCATAATTTGTCTCAAAATGGAGCTACACTATTTAAAGTTGTATGAATGAAAATCATGCCATATCATTTAGTATAAATTATGAGTATTCTTAACACTACATTTTTTACTGAGTTAACCTTTGTAATGGCAAAATATATATCAATTCTCACTTTGGGTACTGGTGATCATAGTAGAGTATCTGTTAAATATACTTATTAAGTTCTATAATCAAATAATAAATAGACTTTTCTGTTTGTGCAAAATGAAAATCAGCTTAATTGGACTTCTTGAAAAGTGTTTTGGGTTCTCAACATTTTAGAGAGTAACCAATTCTTTTTTTTTCGATTTGAGAGATTAGGGAAAGTACAAACGAATTTGGTCGTATGTTCCAGCCATTAATCAGGGTTTCAAATGCATAGCACCTTCAAGTTATTTGAGCTTGGAGAGCAAATTTCTCTTTTTTAAAAAAATGCATATACTTGCAAGCCCTTGACTACTATTAAATATTACTGTGGCATTCTTTGAATAAAAAAGGGTAATAGAGAGTTTTATCTATGTTTTCAACCAAAAAAAAGTACAATTTTAGAAAATAAGTCAATTTTCATACCATCTATCAGTGTCATTTCTCTGAATACTTGGACTAAAAACCGCAGTGGCATATGAATTTATAACAGATTAAAAAATAAAATCGGTGACAAAATCAAATGAAGCTGTCTTAGCATAGTGGCTATTACTTTTTATTCAACCTTCTTTAAGTGGGTTTTGAACCCTAGACTTCACCGCTTTAGCTTCTTTTTTATTCCTTCTATCTTTCCTAATTTTTTTTTCTCTCTCTCTATTTTTTTAACCTTTTCTAATTTTCTTTCCTCCTCAATCCTACTCCTATCTTTTTCATTTTTTTTTCTCTTACTTCATAAATATTCTTTCTCATTTTAATTTTTAACTTCTTTTTTTCTCTTTTTTTTAAAATTCTTTTTTCATTTTTTTTTTAAAGAAAAAAAAGGAGCACTAATTTTTTTTCCCCTCTTTTTTTCCCCTCTCATGGACAGAAGAAGTTATTCTTTCTCATTTTTTTTTGACTAATTCAAGAGTGATAGATTACAAGATTAGTGATTGATTCCTAGCTACCAAAGTAAATATTGGTTTCCACTAAACAAATTAGATGCTATTTATAGATAAAATCAATGTGGTTAATAAATTTTCAGTAACAAAATTGGTCATTAGTTTTCAATAACCCAATTGGTTTCTGGTGACCAAACTAATAACGAATTAGGTTACTTGTTTTAATAGTGACCAATTACAATAGCGACTGTTTTTGGTAACTAAATTAGTTTTTTTTAACTCCCTTTTTGCTATAATTTTTTTGTTTTGAATAAGAACTTTTAAGTTATCTATAGTAATCAACTGCTTCAGTAAACAACAAGTACTAGATAGCATAAAGTAACCACATAAATTAATTGTAACCAAGCTAGAAATTGGTTTCTTAGTTAACCATATTGGTCTCTAGTTACAAATTGAAACCAATATGGTTACTAATTTCTCTGGTAATTAATTTGGTTTCTAGTTGCGGATTGAAACTAATTTGGTTACTGGTTTCAAAGAACATCATTCCAATACTAATTTTATTATTGATTTCTAGTTTCTAGTAACTTGATTTAGTTACCCATTTCTAATTTGCAATAACTAATTATGTCTTAGCATAGTGGTTGTCTCTTTTTTTGCAACCCTCCTTAAGTGGGGTTCGAACCCGAGATTTCACCGTTTTAGCAAAGTAGATGTGTCTCGTTTCTAGTTTCTAGGGAAAGGCATTTGCAACACTTCCATGTCGTCAATACAAATACAAAATTGTCAACATATCTTATGACTTCTCTTAGTTTCAACATGAAATACATCCATAAATCATTATTTTCCGAATCTACGGTAGCAATAGCCATAGTTTCGTTCTATGGTTCGAACTCCGGTATCTTGAAAGATGAAATTCGTAAATTGACGAGAACATCCTTCATGATTTGGACACCATGCATATAATGTCACTTTGAGTTTTTTCAAGGACTTCGATAATAAAAATCAAGCGCTAGGTATTCACCTTGTGAATTTGACTGTGTTTGTATGGGCAGTTACAAACACCGTAGTCAATTATTATCCATTAGATGAAAAATGGTAACTTAAAGGTAAATATATACTAGAGGGGTAATACGATAATTTTACCTCGCTAGTACAACATTGCATCGGGGGTATATCTGCAAGTATAGTATATGCTAAATGGATCAAGTTAATTAAAATATTAATTAGCTTTGTAGAAAATATATGACATTTAGACTAAGAGTGCAATATTGGGCCTATAGTAGCGTGCTCCAATATTAATGGACAAGGCCTAGTCATAATTAAGAGATAATTATGATTGTAGGTAACTGACCCATTGGAGCTTAGACTATTTGAATCCATAAGGTAACCTGTCCAGCTCACATATAGCCTAATACTAATTAAATAGTCAGTTAAGTCCAATAAGCCCAATAGACTTTACATCTCTCTAATACTTAAGAGAAAAGTTCTCCTAAGCCTAGTTAGTAATTCTACACACCACCCATAGCACAATAATTGTACTTCATGTGTGATAAAGAGAAAAAGATAGAGTGAGAGATGGCCACCGATAGAGAGATAGCCATGGTCATAGACGTGTAATCGAGGAGAAGGAAGAGCGTATTTTGTATCTTCTGCTCATCTCTCGTTAGGAATCAAAAAGGTGCCCACACACCAGATCATTCAACGGGCTCCAGAGAACAGACAGAAAGGCTCAATGGTTATAAGCACTTCCAAGTTTATCTAAACTAAGATCCATGAATTGATTTATGTTAAATCAACGATCCTACATTTTCTTATGTAAAGTTTTAAGAAAAATTTTAAAATGCCAATTCCATTATGTTCTTGATTTGTTTACAAAACTGTGGAAATTATTTTCAGTAAAATCATTTTTTGAAATCATTTATCAGAATTTCTAGGACATTCCCTTTCGTCTCCTCTATTACTATCATCATCATCATCACTATCTATGAGATCCTCTACTTGGATATACTAGGGTCTACCCCCTCAACTTGGCCATAGCCACCATCACTCGAATCATCGGTGGAGTTCCCAAACTCATTAACAATACTACTCTCCCATGGTGCACTAAAACTTCCACCAAAGTTTCTCTCTATAATAGATTTAAATTTATTCCATCTATACATTCTTAGGTTAGCTAAACCTCCAAACTAATGAGTAGGACCACTCCTTAAAAACATACTGGCTATAACTACTATAAGGTTTTTTGGTATTATTAAAGCCCTAAAGGTTTGGGACATCTCCAGAGTCCATTCTACTGCACCAATAGTGTAGTCTCTCCACTAAAGTATGAGGGTTTTGTGTGTTTCACTAATCTGATATACTCTGCTATCTCTTCTTGGGACAGTTTTCTATAGTTGTTCACCTCTAAATCCTCTTCAGTCGAACCTCTTATATCTCCAAGGTCAGACATAATTTTGATCTTCAATATATACCTACCTATAATATCAAACTCATATTTAACTAATAATTTGATCAACTTAACTTAAAAATCAGGTTACACTTAGTGTGAGCTATCTTGTTGTTGTGCCGTGTACATATGGTGTTGTCTAAAGAACCGGCTCAACTCAAGCTCTGACACCACTATTATAACGACCCTCTTCATTGCCACTTAAAAAACCCAAATATTAAAATAAAAATAACGGAAAGAGACGTTACTTATACGGATTCAAAAATACAATTTTTTTTAAAAAACTTTATTTTAAACATAAAACATCATGGTAAAAATGTTCATTACTAAACCGTTTACAAAACACATAAAATCTGAGCCATAGTTATAATCAAAATATTTTATTCCAGAAAATCCCACGTTGTCTGGCCACATGTATACCCTACTACTATCTAATACTTCGGCACTGCTCACTCTAGGCTTTCAACAGGCAGTTTCAACGTGTTTGCTTGTGGATTTTGCATAAATATTCATACGTATTAAGGCATAGTCATTAACACAATTAAAGAGTGATAATAATTAACACTGAAGTATTGTAGATAAACAACTACACTTACAGTTCTTGGTGTTCCATATTGGTATTCCCTTTCTCTTCTAGAGCCCTTTTTACTCATCTTTTACTGTATACAAAATACAGTACCAAGTCCAAGTATTAATTTCAAGACACCACTGAGCTTACACTCAATCTATGGTTCAATAAAGAGGTCATTGGCAAAACTCAAGCATTCGGGTGAGTTGCGTACTATATTCTAAACTTACTTCAAACTTTAATCTCTTTTAAATTGGAAGATTTCACTCTCTTGGTTTCAAACATATGATTGAATTAGAACTATTGGAGCCCTGATAAAAGATTGAAACCTTATCTCAAAATCAAATACCAACATGGTTTATACCTCATTTGAAGTTAAGGAAAATACTTAATTTAGTAACTCATTTAGAATAAAATTCACTTTTATTTATTTAATGACTTATTTGAAATAATTCCAAATGAAAATTATAAATAGGAAACTAATTTAGTTGTAAAACCCATAGGTAACTTAGTCACAATTTCTAATATCACCTTTTTAGTCAAAATAAGTATTTTTCAGGTTTATCCCACTTTTGTTATTTTTGTATCTTTTTATTTACAAATGTTATTAGGCTGAATCTTACCATATTAAAAAGCTTGATCAGTCTACTATTTTAGAAAAATATCATTGGGTCTTAGTTTGCATAAAATGTGTTGCTCTTTTTAGAATTACACAAACTGTCTTTTATCTTCCTAGGAAGATTCGATTATGGAAAATCAAAATGCACTCAATATTTATCACAAAAATATGACTGATCCCAAATTTTAAAGTTTATTGAGTCTACTATAAGCATATAAAATTTCAAAACAAAATTCGACCATTACATAGTTTTTAAGATAAAAACTATTTACTGTTCGCGGCTAAAACTAAAAAGACAGATTCGACATTTGTATCTTTTCGAGGCATAAATCGATCGTTAAAAATCAGATCGACGCGTTTCTTGATTCTAAAAATATCTAGTGAAATGTACCTTCAATCTGGGGTTAGAAATCATTCTAAAAGTTAGCACATCATATCAGATTCTTCCATTTAATCTACGGACAGATTGTAGTTTAGGCCATTTTCAAGCTTTAGCATTTACCAACTTAGCTTATTTTGCCATTTTCCATCTCACCGACATGCAAGATCTCTAACACATTTTAGACATCATCAAGCATCAAGATAACCATCCATACCACACTCACTCACACTTATTACAAACTATAGCTTATAGCCTTAAATAACAACCATGATTAACAAAAATAAAAAATTTTAGTATCTTTACCTTTGTAGTTTCTTCCAAATTTTATACCACTACAAGATAATCATCTCAACTCTTTAACCTTCCTCTGTTATAGCAGTTCATCATAAACAAGGCTAAATCATCACTACAAGCTTCTAAGATTAATATTCAAACTTAAACTCTTAAAAATAATTCATGAACTCACCTTAGATCACTTAAAAACTATACTTGCGTGTCTTACCTCTACTCCTTGGATGAATCTAGTTCTCACATACGATGAACTACTTGCTCTAAGGATTACTTTAACATAAAAATATTAAAGATTAGATGAAACAAGATCAAGGTTTAGTGGCAGGTTTGTGCTTTGGTTGAGAGAAGGAAAAGAGAGAAAGATGAGAGTATTTTTGAAATTTGAACAGCAAATGCATGCAAATGAGAAAATGACCAAGCCTTGATCATAAACCTCAAGTGATGTATGAGATGGTGGGGTGGTCAGCTGCTTTGTAGCTTCTCAATGCTGAAATGGTCATTATCTTGAAACTTGTCCCACTAACTTTTGCTACATAACTTATTATCTTGTCTTTTCTTTTCTTTTCTTGTCTTTTCTTTTCAACTTGTTTAACACTTTTTTCAACTATTACAATTCCCCAATGGTCCAAACTTATATACATGTAATATTTCTTAAATGATAATGCTAAGGTTCAGCCATTCCATAAAAATAAAATCCCAGTTTTGACTTTTTCTGTAATTTCGCCCTTATGTCTTTAAGTCTCACTGTTTATTTGTTTTATCTCCAAATTTCACCAAATTTGAATCACAAGACCAATATTATATTCTTAATACATCTATAGCCTTGAATCATCAAAATTCCAAAGTCTTAAAAAAAGACGAAAATGCCCTTAGGTTAAGGTACAGTCTGTTTAATGGACCCCATTACGTCTAACTATCATTTTTCAAAAACTAATTCAACCTTTATTTCAAAACATCTAATGATTTAGATGATTTACTACTTTTAAAACTAGAGCCTGCCAATTAATCACCACTCAAATCCCCAACTCCACCAGTTTAGGGTCTATAGCTCCCCGAGCTACTGTTTCATTCTGATTTTACTGATAATTCATGGGATAAAGCCTCATAAATTTTATGTGTGCCACAATATTCACAGAAAATAAAATCTCATTAATAATTTAAAATAAACAGAAATTCAGAAAATCTACAGATAATCATCATAGTAAATTTCTGAAAAACTGGGTCCTAATATGTCTTGTGCTAGAAATGTCCTTTGTACTGTGCATATTAATTGGCTGAGGACTAAGCCCGATTTGAGTTTTGCTATAATTAGTTCTGGAGTTAAGTTTTGATTGTTGACTTATCTATTGGTTATCCTAGTAATTAACTTGGGTGGTTGTTAGGCTAAATGCCTATACATAAAATAACAGTAAGTGTACGGGCCATAATAAAGTAATAAAGTGATAAGAGAGTTATCGATCCCACGAGGAATTAGGTTTTAAATTGCCGCTAAGTACCGAAATTATCGTGACCTAATTTTATCTAGGCAACTAAACTAAATGAAATTATAACTTAAATAAATATAAAGATAAAAATAAATATAAAAATAAAATATGGAAACTTCTATGCACAAATGTACTAGGGGATTGAATTCATCTAACCATCAACTATGTATTTTGATCACCAATTACATTCTAATCAATTATTCATAATTTATAAGCCACGAACCTGACCGAGTGAAATCATTCCTAAATCCCAGTTTCAATATCTCTACCCTAAACCTAGAAATTAAGAATTCATTATGTTCAATGGTTCTTTGATCATGACTTCAAAGGAATTATAGGTTCTCTCAAACTTTACAAAAACCTAGATTATACTATCCTATGGTTGTTTCTAAAATTCTCTTTCTCAAGTGTCGAATTCTAGAAACTAAACCATCCAACTAGTAGCTAATTAATTGAGAAGCATTAAGCATAGAATAGTATAAATAAACTCAAGAACAATTTCAAAGAACATATTAGAAATCAAGATATAAAATCAAAGTATAAGCTACAACATGCCCCAAGCATATAACAATTAATTTAACATAGGAGAATTCAATACTAATCTCAACAAGAATTTTATAAATCCAAACATGTTCAATAACCAAGCATAATACAAAATTCAAATGAGATTAGGGTGAGAAAGAGGATAAGAAAAACTCATTTATAGAGGTAGAACTTCAAGCTTCAATCTCTTCAAGCCACTCTCTGAAGCATCCTCTCCAAGATTTTTACTCCAGGCTCCTTCCTCTCTAGGATTTTTGAGCTCTCTTTGTTGTATTTTCTCTTCAACTCTCCACACATGAAATAGAGACTTAAGGATGTATCTAAGGGGATCCAAGGTGACCTAGGCCGGGTGGAATATCAACCATTCGATCAGACGACATCAAGGGTTCAGATTAGCTCTAAAAACTCGCTAAAAACACACTTAAGGACACTGAGTAGCGCCGCGGTGCTTGCCAGACAAGCACCGCGGTTGGTTTTGGAACTCAGCACGACAGCTTTTCTTCCTGGGTGTGCCACTTCTTCATTTTAGCTCCGTTTTACTTGATTTTTATTGCGTTGCGTTCGTATCAGACTCAAATTTTACCTAGAAATACCCATATTTGGCACCAATTTATCTTAATTCTCATTTATTCACAAGAACTATAAAAAGAAAGTAAAAGTACATCAAACCAACATAAATGTTTGAGAACTTATAATTATTTGAGCTGAATGATACTTGATTTGTGAGTGAATTAATTACTCATCAAATATTCTCAAACTCGAATATTTGCTTGTCCTCAAGCAAAACAAAACAGAAAAAAAGAAAAGTAAAGCACAAATCAAGTACTAACGACATAAACGACAAAATGTGAATTTCATATCAAATCAAAAAAATCGTGCAAGTATCTCCGAAGCCACAAAATGTTCCAAGCTCAAAGGAAATGCAAATATTGAGATTATCTAGATTTTCAACTTTAAGCATCAATTTAACTCTGCTCAAGTCTCTTAATATGTAAGTATGTGCAAAATCAGTCACTTAACAAAATGAACTTAAGATAGACTTATGTGTTTCGATGAGTAATGAAAGATCTCTGTATGATGTAATTTAGAACTACTATATGCCCATTTTTCATATCATTCTCCACTAATGTATGTTAGTATATTATCAAAGATCAAAAGATCTTTCATTAAGCTTGTAACATCGGCTTGGGCAAAGGTAAGATAATTTGAGAAAAATTTGAGCTTCAAATCACCCTTAAGCACATTAATCTAAGACTTCTATAGATTTATTCCTTGGTACACCAAATAGCACTCCCACACTTCTTTTCAA
>JXTC01000429.1:75562-85622 GCA_002914845.1 Trema orientale
GCGATGCTAGCCATTGTAGTATGATAGCTATATGGGATCCGAATAGCTACAAGGTTATATGCTTGTCATGACACCATGTTTATGGCTCATCACTTCTGATAGACTTGGCATTACACTAAATTGAGCTCAAATATGAAAAGTTTTATGAAAAGATAATATTTATGATTAAGATGTTTTTCAAAAGAGGAGTTGCATTGTTATGATTCTTAAAATGCATTATTCATAAAACACGACATTCATTGCATGCATGAGATTTACTTACTGGGCACAAGCTCATCCCATTCTTTTAAAATTTTCAGATGAGCAATAGATTATTGGAGGTTGGCTGGCGGCAGCGGTGGAGTCCCAAATGGCATTAGGACTTTTTTTAATCGACTTTAAGTTTTGTTTTCCTGTGTTTGGCTTTTGGATTAAAAATTTAGTATTTTTATTTCATAGATTATTTGAGTATTAGGTTTTGTTTCCGGATGTTTTAATGAGAGGTTATTTTTTAGTTTAAATATTCTTTTAGTTTCAAAAAAAAAATTATGACCGGATTTTCCCGCTTTTATGATATAAGATGAGTATAAAATTGATTCTTCGAGATAACAAGTTTTCTGGGCCTCTGAGCAAAGGAATCGGTAACCTTACTAACCTTGTTCGTTTGGATATTTTCTCTAATGAGTTTTTAGGACCTATTCCAGATGCTTTTCGTAACTTAAAGAACCTAAAGTTTTTTGTAGCCCATTCAAATAAATTCACTGGTGATATACCCCGATCCTTATCAAATTCCCCCAATCTGTCTTTGTTGAATGTGAGAAACAATTCCTTGGATGGTCCAATTAGACTTAACTGTACGGCTATGGTCAGTTTGGCTTCTCTTGATTTAGCTACTAATCGGTTCACCGGGACTATACCGGATAACCTCCCGTCTTGCCAACATCTGAATAATATAAACATTGCCCGGAATAACTTCACAGGTGAAATACCAGAAAGTTTCAAGAACTTTCAGAGTCTCTCTTACTTTTCTCTTTCGAATTCCAGCATCTCCAATCTTTATTCTGCCCTTAGAATCTTGCAGCAGTGTAAGAACCTTACTACTTTGGTGCTAAGCTTGAACTTTCGTGATGAAGAGTTACCTTCTAATCCCACTCTGTATTTTGAAAAGCTGAAGATTCTCGTTATTGCGAATTGTAGACTCAGAGGATTGGTTCCACAATGGTTGAGTGCAAGCAAACAGTTGCAATTGTTGGATTTGTCCTGGAATCACTTTGTTGGAACTATCCCTCCCTGGCTAGGAGATTTTCGGGACCTCTTTTACTTGGACTTATCAAACAACTCATTTACAGGGGAGATCCCGAAAAGCCTCACTCGATTACCAAGTCTCATTGATAGGAAGATCTCATTGGAGGAACCCTCTCCAGATTTTTCATTTTTCATCAAGAGTAGTGTTAGTGCGAGAAAATTGCAGTATAATCAGGTGTGGAGCTTTCCACCAACCTTGGACCTCAGTTGCAATAACCTACGTGGACCAATCTGGCCAGAGTTCGGGAATCTGAGAAAGCTCCATGTTTTCGTGTTGAGATTCAACAATCTAACTGGATCAATCCCTAGTAGTCTGGCAGGGATGAGCAGCTTAGAGACTCTGGATTTGTCTCACAACAAGCTGTCAGGGACAATACCATCGTCCTTGGTAAGACTCAGCTTTCTGTCCAAGTTTAATGTTGCAAACAATCAATTACATGGGATGATCCCGGTAGGTGGCCAATTTCCAACCTTCCCAAATTCAAGCTTTGAAGGAAATAATCTTTGTGGGGACCATGCTGCTTCACCGTGTGCATCAAGTGAGGGTCTTCCTATTGAGCCACCCGAATATCAGCAAGCGACAGACTTTATCAATGAAATGCTTATTGGAATGGCTGCTGGAATGGCTTTTGGTTTTGTATTTGGAGCTTCATTATTCCAAGCAACATTGAGATATCCTGGCCCCATGAAGAAATTATGGAGTCGGTTGAAGCTTCCAACATAAAGTGACTACTTCCACTGGTCTCCTATACCATAATAAATTAGAAATCGGTTCTACATGCATTTTCCTCAACAGCTTCCTCTTCAGTTTGTAATGTATACATTTTTGCTTCATTTTGTGATGTGCTTTTCTAGCGTGAAGATTTTGCAGTCATGTGCCAGTAAAAATAGCATTCCAAAATCTTCTTCTTGTAGCATTATGATGGGTACTTATCCTTTAATTTGCTTGATTTTTTGTCTGAAGTTATGAGTTTCGATCCCAAAGAATGTCGAGAAATGATGGCTCAGGTAGGAGTCCAAATTGTTGAAAATCCTTCTGTAAAATCATTCTTTTCAGAGTTAAGCAGCTGAATATAGGATTTAAAAATTTTCCTTCACATTTTCCGGAATTTTATGTCTAGTATGTCATATATTAATTGAAAGAATATCAATTTGAAGAATACTTGAACAGCTTCAAAGCCACCAAGTCGTCCCATCCATGACTCTCAACCTTTTGACTACAAGATGTGTGTATAACTTCGTTCTTGATAAACACAATCACAGAGATCCTGCGAGCACTTTGCTCCTAGAGATGATTTCAAAAATTGTCTTTGGTTGATTACACCTTACATCGTTTGAAATTTCTCTTGCTCTCTGTCTTGCTTCGCCCAAAATTTAATGTCTGCAACTGTGGTGGCCAAAACTACTTGATGCTTAGTAATCACATTCCATAGTTCTTCTTTCTTTCTTTTTTTTTTTAATTTTCTCTCTAAATTCTAAAGCTGGTCGAGCTGCGCAACTGGTACTTTTTGCTAAGCCTCATTGGAGTTTCAGATCATGTGCTTATTTAGATTGTTTAATTTTATGCTGATTTACGAGTTGAATTGATATCATGCTTGAGTGATCTCTATTCTAACATAAGAGATGATTGGAAACACTTGAACCTTCCCTTAGATTGAACAATTTACTTCCTATTATTTAAAGAACAATGCTTTAAATTTGTTTATACTACATTAGAATCTCAACTGAATTACGTTGTTTGATTATAAAACTATAGTCTGTTCACACTGTTTTACGCGTTTTAATTCAGAGCTGCAATGGAGTCACGGTTCCTAAGACTGAATTTATAATATAGAATCTTTTTTTTTCGTATGAACTTCATATCATAATCTAGTGATGTCTCTTGTCTAGTGTGAATTTTAAGCTTAAAACAAGCTTAGCTTATTACAGCACATATTAAGTTTTATCTGGTTCATTGCAATACCAAGCTTTTCAATAAAATAATAAAATAAGCTTGACTATTACGGTATTGTGAACAGCTTGAATTGACCTTAAGATGGCCAACTGCTTTGATCACTACAAAAAAGTGTGACTTTGAAGCTGATACTTGACTCTGCAATTTCTGCTTCTTGTGAATTTATGCTGTAGCTGTTGTCAAATGCGTGTTGTATGTTTCCTTCTCTCTCTCTAATCACCCCCATTTCTATTTTCTTTTTCGTTTTCTTTTTTCTTATTCTTCTTCTATAGTTCACACTAAAAAATTAAGCCCATAATTTTGATATCCATTGAGTCTATGTATTCATTCTCTTTGTTGCTTTTGGCTTTAGTAGCATGGTTGTGATCTTGACTTTGACTTTGTTGCTACTTGATCAAATATTTGCTTCTCTTCCTCTTTATCTTTGTAGTATGTGAGATTCATCTAAAATGGATGATCAAGTCTTATAGATGACCCTTGTTGTTATTTGTTTTTGCTTTAAAGCTGAGGCTGTGACTCCTCAGAACTTGACCTGTGACCCAAATGATCTGAGAGCCTTGCAAGACTTCATGGCAGGTTTGGAAACTGTGAATTATGGGTGGGGAAAACACATTCCTCATCCAATTGCTGTAATTAGGCAGGCATCTAATGTAAATCTTCATCATCTCTGGGATTGAAGAGTTGTGTTAATTCTGTGAGAATCATAACAAGAAAGCTAGTGAAGAAGAGAATAAACTCACTGAATCATGGGACTCTCTGATTCAGCTAATAACTCTTAATCTCTCAAACAACTACCTCAAAGGACCGCTTCCCTTTTTTTTTTCACTCCAGTTGCCAAATCTGTAGGTTCTAGACTCGAATTCTAATGACTTTTTGGGCCCAGTTCCAACTAGTATTCATTTACCATCTGTTGGACTTTTGGCCCAAATTCCTATTGGGCGCCCATAGTTGGTGCATGACCCAAATTGGATTAGATTACGTATCAGATAAGATATTTGAGTGGAATATCTGATAGGCCTCTATTAATTAGGGATATTTTTCCTATTCTTTAGGGATAAAGAAAGATCTTTATTTGAATAGAAAAGATACATACTCTCTCCTATTAACTCATTAATTGACAGGCCTGAGTACAATACAGAAATAATATGCCCTCTCCTCTCTCTCTCTCTACCAAAAGAATTCCAGTGAGTGCTCTTGAGTGGTGGAATCTATAGTAGTTGTTCTTGTAATGCCACTAACCGCGAGTTTACAAAGAGAAGTCTTTCTACAATGGACGTGAGGCACCAAGGCATTTCATATACCGGCGGTCGGTTTGAGGATTCATCCGGCACCACCGCCAACCACGCTTCCGACACCATCAATTCAGGCTTTTGAAATTTCTCAAAACTCTTTAAACGGCTCTCTTCTATCCCATATCTATGATAATTCTTCTGCACTTCACATACTGAAGCTTGCAGTGAACCACTTCTCTGGTCATCTTTTGCCNTAATTCTTCTATTACTACAATCCTTTTATTTCTCATGCATGATTATGTATATAAAACATGGGAGTCATCTTTGATACTAGTCTTCGTACTGAATTAATGTCAAAATCCCTATGATTGGATAAATCTTAACATTTCTTTGTCACCACTAGTATATAATGGTGATGATTTCTTTTAAGAACTCTGATTATTCTTATTTTAGTATGGCTACTCATATATTTAGACATCAAGAAATTATGTATTTTTCATACCGAATCTGAAAATAGCAGTTGTAGTTTTGCTCGGTTATTGACCAAAAGAATCTGTCATTGGCATAATATTAGGAACACGTCACTTGTATCTTGAGTAAAGAGCATTTCACGATCAAAGAAATAGAAAGCTCGAAAATAAAGTAAGTAACGTCACACCTGCAGTGTAAGAAATTCTTTGTTTCTGTAAATCTGTGAAATATGTGGTTATGGAATTTGTGAATATATGTACATATGCATCTGTTATTCAGTTTTGCATGAGACATGAACACATGGTGTATTTTTATTGCCTGACGAGTATTGGTGAATAGGATGTGGCGGGCCAGCGCCCAAATATGTGATATGGTTCCTTCAGGGACACTCTCTGGTTCCTTCGGGGACAATATGGTTCCTTCGGGAACACTCTGACGACGGTATGGAGTGGACCTCTGCTGTACACAGAGGGGATTCTCTGGGGCTCAAGACCTCCATATTGCTTATGATATGTTATATGTTCTCTGAGTGGCTCAGTATGCGATTCACGGTCTTGTCAGGCAATATAATATACACAGGGATCCCAATCATATGATTATCTGCTCTCTGTCATGTGCACTCTGCATTTGCATACGTTACTTACTGAATTTTATACTCATAAATATTCTTACATTGCAGAGGGTACTGATGCTACGTGAGTTAGAGGAAGAGCGCCGACTTTTTGACCGCGGCTTGTGTATATGAGCATTTTGACGCTGTGATTTTCTGACTGAGAATTTTGTATCTATTTTGTGTGTGTGTACATTATGTATATTTTTCTGAGTGGTCCACTTTGTGAGTTTGAATATACATATGCATCAGACTTTGTATAATTATGAGTGAGTGGAATTTTCTTTTTTCTTCCAGAAAGTTTAAAAAGTTTTAATTTTTCCCAGATTTTAGCCATTCTAGGTCGAGTAGCGTCTCCCGATCTCACTAAATATTTAGACAAATACCCTTACGTACGTGTGTGGGACTGGGAGATGTCACAGTTGGTATCAGAGCTTATGTTTTAAAATAATTCTGAAGACTGCTTATATACACACGTCGGGAAGGAAAGGAAGCCTCACTCCTCTGTAAGTGTTTGATATGCATTTTGATACCTGTTATAAATTTTTATTTATTTTATATTATTTACATTCATATTTTGGTGATGATTATTATTGGCTATAAGTGGAACTTTGGATATTGGGTGTCAGGATATCAGTATGGTGACTACTCGGGGTCAAGATAATATTGACAGGGGTGCATCTTCTTCACAGAGTGTTAATCCGATTGAACAGTTGGCCTCCTTGATACAGAATATACTGGAGCAGCGTATGAGACAAGAAAATCAACCTAACCCTCCACCACCACCACCCTAACTGAGGCAAGATGCTAGTGAAAGTGCTGGAGAAAGATTCAGGAAACTCCAACCTCCGACTTTTGATGGTGGGGTTGATCCAATACAAGCTGAGCAGTGGATTAGGACCATTGAGCGTATGCTAGCTTATGCTAAGGTCCCTAATGCAGATAAAGTCCCATGTGCTAGTTTTATGCTGAGACATCACGCTGAGTATTGGTGGGACACTATGAGTACTATTCATGATGTCACTACTATGACATGGGAGAGGTTTAGAGAGTTGTTTTATGGGAAGTACTTTACAGACGCCATGAGAGCTAGCAGGAGGGTAGAGTTTGCCAATTTGAAACAAGAAGAAATGTCTGTTGCTGAATACATTCGCAAATTTGATGAGTTATCACGATATGCACCTCATATGGTTGCCACTAATGAGCTCAAGGTAGATCAATTCATACAAGGTCTGAGGAAGACTATTGTCAGAGATCTGAAATTAGGTGGAATTCGAGGTGTACCATTTGCTCAGATTGCAGACAGGGCATTAGATGCTGAGCAAGCAGAAAAAGATGTTTTGGATGAGGAAAGGATTAGGAGAGAGAGACAGGCCCGAGAGATGCAAAGGGGTTTCAAACTTGGTTTTCAGGGAAATAGAGGAGGACAGATTCAGATTCAACGTTCTCAGGATATAAAAAGGAAGGGAACTCCAACCCAACAGACCCGACCTGATCAGGGTAAGCGTCCTAGGACTGACCAATTGACTACCACGACTACTATACTACTTTGCCCATCATGTGGAAAGAATCATTCTGGAGAGTGTCGTAAGGGTGCAGGGTTATGCTATAGATGTGGTAAAANGTGGTCCAATTTTGGCCAGGACCTGAATTGGATGAATTATATGTCTAACCTAGCCATTTTGGGTGTTAGAAATTCAGTGAAGAGGTCTGTTTGAGAATTTGAAGCTCCGTTGAGAAGTTGTTTTTTCACAAGAGAACGATCGAGAGCTTGGAATTGGTTCTCGACCCTCCGAGAGATCGTCCAATGACACCTTCAGGATCCAATAGCATGATATCGCTATTCTAATGAGGTAGGGATTCGGTTACCTCTGTTTTATATCGTTTTTTATTAAAACTTATTTTCTGCAACATATGCTGACAAATGTGATTTTAGAACTATTTCAATATCTATGATTGAATTTGATTATATGATATACATTGTATTGCTCTGGAAATTTTCTAAGTGCAAGTTATTTTTGGGTATATAAAAAATATAGCCGTTATGCTGTATGTTTTTCTATAAAAATCTAGTATACTTAGTTTATTGAAAAAATAGAGCACGATAGTTTTCACACTTTAGTTCTATATTGCACGTGCATAGAGCCACACATGAGCACCGTGTTAGCATCATAGGTTTAAAATGTGGCACTGCGTGCCCCACCATCGGTGTAGAGTCCGTAAACCTGTGCGGGGTTTGTTTATTCTTATTTCCTCCACATTTGGTAGGCATGGGTAGTTTGGTTATCCCTCTAGGTTTGGTAGATGACATATGAGTGTCCCTTCCGGGTATGGGCTTAGGTATCAGGCATGCTATTAGGTACACTTAGTGTCATCATCTTGTGTTTCCACAGATGAGAGGATGAGATGGGTATGGGTTAATTTGTGTCATGTGCATATGAATTGAATGGTTTTCATTATACTATTTTATATATATATAGATTTCTAGTTTGGATTTTATATATATGTATATTTTAGATTTAGACTAACCATGCAGAAACTTTCCATCACTAAAATATTTTTTTTCGGGGTAGCTACTTTCCTACTAGGCATTTTATGCTCACCCTCCTACCTTCCTTCCTCAGGTGGTGTTCAGTACGACCTTGGTGATCAAGAGGATTAAGAAGCCGTCTGTGATTATAGTTTGTTATCTTGGTAATGCTTGAAGCTTGGTGTAGTATTTGGATTATTTGGATTTTGTATTAGTATTGAACTAAGATTACTACTTCCTATTATGTCTGTAAACTTATGTATGCCATTCTGGTATTCGATATTTGTGGTAGATGATGATGATATTTAGACTTAAATTTGATTTATATTTTTCACCTACTATTCAATCCATGTTTAATGGTGTATACGAACTACGGGAGAGGTTCATGAGATGAAATTTTAAATACTTTATTTAAATGGACTGTTTTATAAAACTGAAACTTTTATGACCTTTTTAAAATAAATCAAGGAATTTCCCATTTTAGTGAAATTCTCCTTCTGCTACTGGCTCGGATTTTAGGTCGTGACAGAAATTGTGGTATCAGAGCCTGAGTTTAATAGCTCAGATGTATCATCATTAAAATAGATTAAAGTTGTTTTTATAACAAGCATACATCATTATCTCACTAACAGCGTGGTATATTATTTCAGACTTTTAAGGATGTCTCCAAGTAGAGTTCTGAGGCACCAACCAGGTATCAAACCTTCTTATCGTCTGGATTTTACTCATCTGATCGAGGCAATGCAACAAGCATTTGCCTAGATGAGTAATGTAGATTATCAGCCTCTAACTCCGAGGGAGCCTCAGCTGGATTAGTCCGATTACTTCCAATGGTTTATGCGTCTCCAGCCAAGGCAGTTTGACAGAAGACCAGAAGCTCTCATGGCAATTACTTGGTTGCATGAGATGAAGAGGCACTTTCGGGCCCTTGATACTCCGGTGGAGTTTTGGGGGGTCTTTGTCGTTACCCATCCGACGAGGAGTGCCATTTGCTGGTGGGAGACAGTGAAATAGATGCAAGATATAGTAGGTCTGACATGGGAGGACTTTGAACCGATTTTCAAGGCCCAGTATGCCGATCAGGACTAACAGGATGAAGTTATGAACTAATTCGAGACTTTGATCCAAGGTAACAGAACGATGACTGAGTATCTAATAGAGTTCACTGAGTTGGCAAGTATTGCCTTCGGACTAGGTACAAGTGAGAAGTATCGAGTTGCCAAGTTCAAGAGCCGTTTGAATCGGAATATTTTCAACAGAATTGGCACACATACTTTCCATACTCTTCCTAAGATTACAGTGGCTACCCAGTAGGCAAAAGCCATCGAAGAGGGATTGGATTCCAGGAGGAACCAGCACAGAGGTAATGATAGAAAAGTCACTAGAAGGAATCAGGGGCAGGCTGCCCAGGGTATTCCGAATAGTGGAAGCTCGAATAGTAGTAGTTCTTCAGTGGATGGCAAAGGTAGTCCTTATAGAGGATGTTTTTCTTGTGACCAACCAGATTATCGGAAGATGAGTGTCCTAATCATCTGCAGAAATATCCTCTTTCTCAAGGAGAACCACAGAGGAGCCAGTCAGGTTCTGTTTCTTATCAGAACACTCAGGCAAGGCCGCAACAGTCATAGTATATTTTGTAGACTTTTATTTCCCCTCAGCCTTATCAGCATCAGTACTGCCCTCAGGGTTATACTCAGAATTTTCAGACTCCTCAAGCTTTAGGGAGTCAAGGTGAGCGTGGGTATGGCAGTAGTGGTCCAGGATCCAGCAGTAGCCATCCTAGTCAGGAGAAAAGTAGAAAAGGGAAGGAAAAGGTGATTGGTCAAGCCTATGCTTTTACTGGAGCTGACGACACTCAGGATCGCACCGGCCAAGGTATTATTGACGGTATGATCCTTATTTCATAATCTTGGGCACATATTTTGTTTGATACTGGTGCATTCCATTCATTTATATCCTTATTGTTTGCTCAATTATTA
>JXTC01000429.1:86412-177583 GCA_002914845.1 Trema orientale
AGAAGTACAGAGTTTCCTCAGTTTGGCAGGCTATTACCGTCTTTTTGTGTAAGATTTCTCGAGAATCCCTTTGCCTTTGACCAAGTTGACCAGGAAGGATGTCAGGTTTATTTGGGATCACGACAGTGAAGAAGCTTTTGTGAAGTTGAACGACCGCACCTATTCTTACTGTTCTTGACAGTAACGAGTCTTATGTGGTATCTACCGATGCTTCAAAGACGGGTTTGGGATATGTCTTGATGCAAAGTAGTCAAGTTGTGGCTTATACTTCTCGTTAATTGAAGCCACATGAGAGGAACTATCCTACCTATGACTTAGAGCTTTCAGTGGTGATCTATGCACTGAAGATTTGGAGATGTTACTTGTATGATGTAAAGTTTGACATATTCTCTGATCATAAGAGTTTGAAGTATCTCTTTACTCAAAAGGATCTGAACTTATGAAAACAAAGATAGGTTGAGTATATGGAGGATTATGACTTCAACCTACAATATCATCCTAGTAAGGCCAATATTATAGCTGATGCATTGAGTAGGAAACCTCTTGGTATACTAGCTGCACTGGTGTTTAAAGATTGGAGGAACTCAGTTGCGAGTGGTAACTAAAAATTACAGTACTTCGAGAATGAAGAGTTACTTGACCCAGTAACATTGTGATTTCACCATCACTTTTCCAGACTGTCCAGCAGAGTCAGTGATAAGACCGAGAGTTTAGGATAATCTAGAACCAGCTTCAGAATAGTGAACAGTTAGGTGGTTGGAGCACCAACAAAGAAGGGCGCTTGCTCTTCAATGAAAAATTAGTTGTGGCTAATGACCCTAACCTTCGAGAAACCATCCTAATTGAGACTCACAAATCAAGGTTTGTAGTACATATGGGTAGTAATAAGATGGATTGGGACTTGAAGAGACAATATTGGTGGAAAAGTATGAAGAAGAATACGGCTACCTTTGTGGCTAAATGTTTGACTTGATAACGAGTCAAAACTGAGCACCAGAGGCCAGCAGGATTATTTCAACCATTACCCATTCCAGAGTGGAAGTAGGATAAGATCACAATGGACTTCGTGACCAGTTTGCCGAAGAACTTGAGGGAGAATGATGCAGTTTGGGTGTTAGTCGATCGGTTGACGAAGAGTGCTCACTTTATACTAATTAGGATTGACTACACACTCACTAACCTGTATGTCACCTTACGCTTACCTGAAGCCGACAAGTAAAATGCTATAAATGAGTCCTTGATATTAAATTAAAGCTATTTAACGTGTTAAATGCACAGTGAATTTGGCTCCAAAAAACGTAAAAAATGTATTTTACCGAAAAACTACTATTTGACCAAGTTATCAACAAACTTTAATGCATGTGCACATAGTATTGTATTCATAAATATATTCTTTACTCTTTTAGCACATCGAACTCTCTCTCTCTGAGAGTTCTGAGCCTTTACACTATATGGGAGCACTTCAATAAATATTAGTACAATAATACAGATCAAAAGTATTTAACAATCAGAATGAGCAATTTACCATAAAATTGATACTAGTTGCTTGATATGTCTATTATGCAATATGAACACATTTATTATTAGCTTATTATGCATGTGAGAATCTTGGACATCACAATCCTTCCCTCCTTATTAAATTTCGTCATCGAAATTTGCTTACTCAAATAAGTGAGGATACTTAATTTTCATTTCTTCTTCTTTTCATGTGGCCTCTTCTACTTCATGGTTCCTCCATAATACTTTGACCAAAGGGATCTTCTTGTTTCTAAGCTTCTTTTCTTTTCTATCTAACATCTTCACTGGTTGTTTTTCATAACTCACATCTTGGCTCAACTTTAGTAGCTCAAAACTCAAAACATGTGAAGGGTTTGGAATATATCTTCTTAACATAGAGACGTGAAAAATATTGTGTACATTCAACAGTAAGGATGGCAAAGCAAATCTATAGGCAACATCTCTAATTTTGTCAAATATCTCAAATAGGCCTATATATCTGGAACTAAGCTTCCCTTTCTTCCCAACTCTCATTTTTTCTTTCATGGGAGCAACTTTTAAAAATACTTTATCCCTAATATTAAACGTGACTTCTCTCCTTCTAGGATCAGCATAACGTTTCTGTCTATTTTGAACAGCAAATAATCTTTTAAAAATCTTTTCTAATGTTTCAGTTGTTTCTCTTACCAATTCTAGACTAAAAAATTTCATTTCTCCCATCTCATCCTAGTGAATTGGAGATCTACATTTTCTTCCATACAATGCTTCATACGGAGGCATTTCAATTGAAGCTTGATAACTATTGTTGTAAGCAAATTCTATCAGCGGCAAGTACTTGCTCCAAGATCTATGAAAATCTAACATACAAGCTCCAAGCATATCCTCAAGAGTCTATATAGTTCTCTATGATTATCCATTAGTTTGAGGATGAAAAGTTATACTGAATGCCAGTTTTATACCCATAGTCTCCTGAACTCTTTTCTAGAATTTTGAAGTGAATCTAGAATCTTAGTCAGAACCTTTAGAACACCATGTAGTCTAATGATTTCTTGAACATACAACTGAGCCAACTGATCCAAGCTATAAGTTACTTTAATCGATAAGAAATGGGCTGACTTAATATATCTATCCACAATCACCCAAATAGCATTATGACCCTTATTTGTCTTAGGAAATCGAATAACTAAATCTATAGGAATCTCTTCCCATTTTCATTGTGGCACATGTATAGGCTTCAATGTACCAGCAGGTCTTTGATGTTCAGCTTTAACTTGCTGGCATGTGAGGTATTGCTCTACAAACTCAATCATATCCTTGCCACCAATAATGCATTTTAAAATCTCTATACATCGTTGTAGTGCTGGAATGCACAGAATAGGGAGTAGTGTAAGCTTCTGTCAATATCTCCTTTCTAATTATTCTATCAGGCACATACAGTCTATTTCTATATATGATTACACCATCACTAGAAATCTGGAAGGCCACCTCTTTTTTAGACTCTATCTTAGTCTTTAAACTTCTTAGATAGGGATCCATATTCTGGTCTAGCTTGATTCTCTCTAAAATTGTAGGTTGCAAGGTAAGAGCTGCTAATTTCTCCATTAAATCTGTAGGCACAATCTCTAATTCTAATCGATGCAAATCCATCAAAAGATGTTTCCGATCAACACACTTAAGTGACATAGCAGCTAATGACTTTTTACTTAGAGCATCTGCAACCATATTAGCTTTTTCTGGATGATAGTTAATCTCATAGTCATAATCTTTCACTAGTTCAAGCCATCTTCTCTGTCTCATATTCAGTTCCTTTGGGGAAAGAAATACTTCAGACTTTTATAGTCTGTGTAGATTTGACATCTTTCTCCATAAAGATAATGTCTCCAAATCTTCAGTGCAAAAACTACTGCTGCTACCTGTAAATCATACATAGGATATTTCTTTTCATATTCTTTCAGTTGCCTAGAAGCATAGGTGATCATCTTACTATTTTGCATCAAAACATAGCCTAGACCATTCTTTGAAGCATCACTGTAAATAACAAATCCTCCTAATCCAGTGGGTATAGAAAGTATAGGAGCTGTGATCAAACGATACTTTAACTCTTGAAAACTCTTTTCACAATCATCATTCCAATGAAATTTCACGTTCTTTCTAGTCAACTGAGTCAATGAAGAAGCCAACTTAGAAAATCCTTCTACAGACCTTCTGTAGTAACCAACTAAACTCAAGAAACTATGAATCTCTGAAATATTTATAGGCCTTGACCAACTACTTATAGCTTTAACCTTTGTTGGGTCCACAGAAATACTATTTCCAAACACTATATGACCAAGGAAGATAAATTTCTCTAACTAGAACTCACATTTCTTAAACTTTGCATGTAGCTGCTTTTCTTTTAGGATCCTCAAAAACTGTTCTCAAACACTCCATGTACTCCTCCCTTAAGCGTGAGTATATCAAAATATCATCAATGAACACTATAACAAAACTATCCAAGAAATCCTTGAATACTCTGTTCATGTTGTCTATAAAAGCAGCTGGGGCATTAGTTAAACCAAATGGTATCACTAAAAACTCATAATATTCGTATCTCATTCTAAAAGTTGTCTTAAGAATATCTTCTTCCTTAATCTTCAGTTGATGATATCCTGATCTTAAATCAATCTTGGAAAACACTGAAGCTCATTGTAACTGATCAAACAAATCATCAATTCTAGGGAGAGGATACTTATTCTTGATTGTAACCTTATTTAACTCTCTATAATCAATGCAAAGACATAGTCCCATCTTTCTTCTTTACAAATAAAATTGGAGTACCCCATGGTAAAAAGCTTAGGCATATGAAACCCTTGTCCAAAGGCTCCTGTAATTGTATCTTTAATTCCTTCAGCTCTAATGGAGCCATTCTATATGGTGCTTTAGAAATAGGAGTTGTATCAAATAGCAAGTTAATAACAAACTCTATCTCTCTATCAGGTGGTACTTCTAGTAGATCTTCTAGGAATATCTCTAGAAATTCATTAACCACTGGTACTTCCTCTGGCTTCACCTTTAGTTCTTCTCTAGTGTCCATTACATGTGCCAAATAACCAGTACATCCTTTCTCAAGTAACTTCCTTGCTTTTATCATTGAAATAATTGGTATCACTTTCTTCTTAGAAAACCTAAGAAAAGTAAACTTCTCTTCACCAGGTGGCTGAAATATTACTCTCTTACCATTACAATCAATGCTAGCATGATACTTAGATAGCCAATCCATACCCAAAATTACCTCAAAATCCTACATATACAACACTATTAAGTCTGCCTATAACTCTCTATCATCTATCTATATTGGACACACTCTTAAAACTTGACCAGAATATAGCACTTCTCTAGATGGAATAGTTACACAGTATCTTAAATTCAAAGTTTCAGGTGAATTACCTAATTTTCTCATATATGCTGGTGATGCAAATGAATATGCAACTCCTAAATCTATTAATATATTTATGAGGATATCTAAAAAAAAGATCTCACTTGCTATAACCGATGGATCAATCTCAGCATCTATCACAGTCATGGTAAAAACACGAGCTGGAACTTTTTTTGTTCATTAGAGGTGGAGGGACATTCCTTGGAAAAATGTCTTGTCTTGTCACATGTATAATATGCTCCACTACGCAAAAGACATTCACTTTTATGAGGCTTTCCACATTTGGAACATGTAACTTTCTGATTCGAAGTATATTGTATCTGTTGACTTGTTGTTGGATACTTTGAAGGATCTTGTCTTTGTCCTTGACCCTGTGGATATTTTCTTTTGCCTTCATTAAATCCTGGTTGAGTACCCTTTCTGAAATTTGTATTTCTCTTTGCTATGTTTATGTTTCTTCTAATTTATAGTGCTTTTACTGCCTTTAGTTCGGCTTCTTCAGCTTCAAGGGCTTTCTCTGCAACCTCTGTGTAAGGCACACCTTTCCCTGTAGACATCTTAATATCCCTATACATTTCTGTGTTGAGGCTCTGTGAAAGCTGATTTACTTTCAAGTCGTTGGTACCCACCATATGAGGAGCAAAGTAGGATAGCTCATTAAATTTCTTTATGTAGTCACACACAGACATATCACCCTACTTTAAATTAGTAAACTCAGCTGCCTTTGCCAGTCGATGAGCTTCACTAAAGTACTTCCTATAAAAGATTTCCTTAAATCTCTCCCAAGTCAATCTGTTAACATCAGTGATTGACTTTATGGAATCCCACTAATGTCTTGCATCTATTTGGAATATATAAGTAGTACAAGAAATTTTCTCCTCCTCGGGGATTCTTATATAATCAAAGATACCCTTCGAATCCACTCCTCAGCTAATAATAAATCCGTTTCACCTTTGAAAGTTGGAAGTTTATTCTTCCTGAACCTTTCAGAAGTTGGTTTATAGTTTTCTTGTCTAGCTACAATTTTTGCTAGTAATTATTCCTCTCTCCATTGATCTCGTTCTATAAGCCTCTCTATTTGCTGAGCCTGTCTCTCTACTAACTCAGCCAATCGATGTATTGTAGTATCTTTGTCATTCTCTTGATTACCCCTCTATTAGCTAGTCTAACCTTATCTCTTGGCATTATTTCCTATACAGTGGCCCGTTACTTACAAACAAACATAATAGCCAATAATAATGCATGAATCAAACTTATATATCATAAATAAAGTGCACATATGAAAATAATTAGACTTAGTAGTTGACTGAGCTTTCTGTCATATGATCATATATATGTAGGCAGTCTTCAGAAACGACTATACCTCCGCTCTGATACCATAAATATAACACCTCTTAGCTTATCTATATGACTATATAGATCAAACTAAGAAATATTATTCTTTTATAAACCATCAATTTAGTTTTGTTCAAAAACAAAATGGGCTAATTTAAACTTTTCAAACTCTAAAACAAAAGAAGCTGCATGGCATTACTTTCTGAAAATGTCATAAAATGTACAACTAAAAGGTACTTAGCAATTTATCTTGCCATCAATAGCAATATTTACTACACATCAAAATATCGAAACATAAAAAAAATATCGACCACAAGTCAAACTCATCTACATCTGTATGATCATGGTGACAAGAAAGCGTACTAGTAAACTAGCAACTCTATACATAATAGGTCTCCTCGCCTACATCACAGGAACTAAATGAGCTAATGCTCAGTAAGTAAAGATCATGCTCGCTCGTGAATATTTTTCATACAAAATTTTTATTCAAATTCATATTGTACTCTTTTTTTTTTATAAATTTTCATTTTGTTGCACTTTTCTTAGAAAACATTCTTTATAGGGCCTTTGAATATACTACAAAGTCGCGGCAGTCAGTAGGCTATGCCCACCTATGCAGGAAGGAAACACATGGCTAATGCGAACCATACCTACCCAACGTAGACCGACTAAGTAATGTACACAATAAATCTCATAATACAATACTTAGTCCCGGTAGTTAGTACGCCGTGTCTACCTATGTGGAAAGAATGTCTGTGCAAACCATACCTATCCAACGCAGACATACTAAACAATGTACTTAAATATACCTCGTAAAATAAGTACAATGGCACTACTTTAAATCCAATGCGTAGAAAACTTCACTTTTCTGAGAATCATGCTTAAATGATCATGCCATGCTTATGTCTTTCATTAACTTATATCAACTATAGGAATAATACATATTCCTATAACATACATAAGCATATAGGAAAACATCTTATATTTACTAGTATCCTTGTGATACAGTTAAAACAAATATTTACTTACCATGTGTTCGACAGAAAAGATAATGAAAATGGTCAGTATCCTCTGTGACAAGGTGTGTAGAAAACTTGATATGAATTTTATTACTAAAATGATCACTACAATGTAAAATGCTTAAAGAAAACAACCACAAGACTGAAATCACAACTTTCAAAAAATTAGGAAACCTAATCATAAAATCAACCGAAAGCATACAAGTGATATGAAGTACATAGTAGCCGATAATTTGCATTGAAAACTAACTAAAATCATCAAAATATGAATGCTAGTTTTTTAGTACAAAAATAATCCAAAATAGCACAAACTTTCGTAAAAACTAGTCCATTTGCTTCTAAATTATATCATTTGGTTTTAAAAATATTTAGACAGCACCTCTCCTATTTTTAGGACATTCTCACATCTTCTAAATCATTATTTAAGAACTACAATAAAAATTGACAAGCCAATTCTCACATATACACATCAAAGAGGATCATTTGGAATAACTTAAATGAACTTGAATTCATTTCAATTTACACAAAGTTTAAAACTACTTTTATACTTGTATATCATCACAACTAGCAAGTAAATAGATGTAATATGCATAAAAGGATCAATGTCTTACACATTCTAAGTAAAGAAATCAAATTACAAGTGTAGACAACTTATTCCAACAATGAAAACACTTGAATCCACAAAGAGTAAATTGTAGGACTTTAGGTCTAATTTTATTTCTCCACTTAAATTCTCTACTTCTAGCTATATGAGTGAGTTCCTAAGACTTTTATTTATTCTATAAGAACTTTGGTTTAAGAGCTGCAACAAGAGAAACCAATCATAAACTCAAAATCCTACATAAACCTCACCTTGACTAGTTTAACTTTTCGCTGAATCTCTTACTTTCTACCTCTACCAAATTGATTTCCAAGGCTTTGAAATTGATTTTAGGACTCAAGAAGACCTAGAGGAGCCATTATTTAAGTAGTATCGAGTGGAGAATTGAAATAAGAAAACAAAACCTAGGAAGAAGGACTAATAGAATTACCTTGGCTAGTTTGGACTTATCTTGCTTTCTTGAGCTCCAATTCGAGTTCTACCACTTGGAAACTCTTGAAAATAATTTAGAGGAGTTGAGAGAAGTCTGGAAAGGATCTGGGGAGTTTCAAGTGATGACTGGAGAGAAAAGAGAA
Organism: Trema orientale; assembly: GCA_002914845.1. Taxonomy (NCBI): domain Eukaryota; kingdom Viridiplantae; phylum Streptophyta; class Magnoliopsida; order Rosales; family Cannabaceae; genus Trema; species Trema orientale. The sequence goes on from JXTC01000429.1 coordinate 94,855, forward strand.
GAAAATGACCAAAATTTGGTCCAAAATCAACACTTAATGGCTAAAAAAGGGCATAACCTAAATTCTTAGGGGTATTTTCAGTACGTCATGCCTAAATTTCCATGTGTCCAGCTCTAAAATACTCTTAGCTTACTCACCACCTTGCTGGCCATTCTCATACACTCAAATGTAGACCAAAATGGTGAAACCTAGCTTAGAAGATGAAATCTAGTCATACTTTGACTTATCATCCCATATGATCAACCTTATTATAATCTGGTGGAACCTAGCCCCATAACCAATCATTAAACATAAAAATAAGTCAATTAGACTCCAATTAATAATATAAACAAAGTATCAACGCCTAATTATTAGAATGCACAAAAATGACACTACGCGATTAAGCTGAATCTAAACTAGCATAGTGCAATAAAACACAAATCAGTGTCTTGAATGCCACCTCATGCTTACCTGGAGCCGACAAGTAAAATGCTATAAATAAGTCCTGGAAAATGAATTAAAACTATTTGACGTGTTAAACGCACAATGAATTTGGCTCCAAAAAGCATAAAAAATGCATTTTACCAAAAAACTACTATTTGACTAAGTTATCAACAAATATGATTTTCATGCTTGTGCACATAGTATTGCATTTATAAATATATTTTTTATTCTTTTAGCACACCGAGCTCTCTCTCTGAAGGTACTGAGCCTTTACACTACATGGGAGTACTTCAACAAACATTAGTACAATAATATAGATCAAAAGCATTAAACAATCAGAATGAGCAATTTACCATAAAACTGATACTAGTTGCTTGAAATGTCTATTATGCAATATGAACATATTTATTATTGGCTTATTATGCATGTGAGAATCTTGGGCATCACAATATATGTCATTGTACATAAAAAAGAGAAAGGAGAAGACAAAACCTTCCGTTCGTAGGAGGATTTAAAATGGTGGGCCCAAGGGTATTTTCAACCCCTCCACTTCTCCTCTCCCTCCTTTAATTAATCCCTCCTACCAAACAAATGATTTTTCCACTCTTTCTACCACTCTCTATTCTCCTACAAATCTCTCCTACCAAACCTAGCCTAAAATTGATTAAATATATCACAAATCTAGGTTTCTTTATCTGGAACAGCCTCCAACTTTTTGATTGCATATATGATTTTGTTTTTTTCGCACTCGATAATGATCGATTAAATTCATATTTGTCCAAAATCTTAAAACACTACTTAAACTACTTTTTAATCCTTTCAAAAGGCAAGAAACGTTTTATAATTAAAATTTTTTTATGGGTTTTTACTCACTTAATTTTAAGAAAAATACTTGTAAATGATTGAATAAAAGAGAGGATGACTTAGACTTGTCTTTATTGAATGGAAAATATGGTTCTAAATACTATGGCATAATTTGTCTCGAAGTGGAACTATACTATTTAAAGTTGTACAGTTGAAAATCATACCATATCATTTAGTATAAATTATGAGTATCCTTAGCACTATTTTTTTTACTAATTTAACCTTTGTAATGGCAAAATATATATCGATTCTCATTTTTGGTACTGGTGATCATAGTAGAGCATCTGTTAAATATGCTTGTTAAGCTCTATAATCAAATAATAAGTAGACCTTTTTGTTTGTGCAAAATGAAAATCAGCTTAATTGGACTTCTTGAAAAGTGTTTTGAGTGCCCAACATTTTAGAGAGCACCCAATTCTTTTTTTTTTCGATTTAAGAGATTAGGGAAAGTATAAATGAATTTGGTCGTATGTTCCAACCATTAATCAGGTTTCAAATTCATAGCACATTCAAGTTATTTGAGCTTGGAGAGCAAATTTCTCTTTTCTAGAAAAATGCATATACTTGCAAGCCCTTGACTACTGTTAAATATCACTGTGGCATTATTTGAATAAAAAAGGGTAATAGAGAGTTTACCTATGTTTTCAACAACAAAAAAGTACAATTTTAGAAAATAAGTCTATTTTCATACAATCTGTTAGTGTCATTTCTCTAAATACTTGGGCTAAAAACCGCAGTGGCATATGAATTTATAACAGATTAAAAAATAAAATTGGTGACAAAATCAAATGAAGCCGTCTTACCATAGTGGCTATTACTTTTTATGGAAATTGACCCGGCTACTCCTAAACTGGGCCAAAGTGACTTTTTTAGTTTAGTTTTTGAAAATGACTTTTTTACTACGTCCCACGGAGGAAAAAGTCGAAAATACCCTTCAACCAGTCAAAACCCTGTCAGAGCTTCAGTCATTTGTTTTCCTTTGTTTTTGGTTTTATTTTTATTTTTTTAAATTTTATAAACCCTGAACACATTTTTTGCAGAAGAAGAACTGTGAAGACCCTCTACCTTGCCCCTATTTTCGGACCCATAACCCCTATTAGAAAACCCACTTCTCTTCCACTTTCTTAAAGCTCTACTCCTCTACCTTGCCTTTGTCTCTATTCCGCCTTGTGACGATAATGGCTAAAATGGGGTGGACTTCGAAAAAGAGAAAAGCAAATAAAGATTCTGACTTCGAATCTCTTCCTCCCCAGTCAGCATCACCGAGGACGTCGTCGAGGTTGAAGAAGCTGAAAATGGAGGGAGAGGGAATAGAATCCTCACCTCTCCACGTATTTACACCGATAACCAAAACGACGATGAAGAAGCTGAAAGAGAAGTAAAAAAGAAAGAGGTGAAAGAAGAAAAGGTGAAAAACTAAGAGGCCGAAGAAGAAAAGATAAGAATGTCCTATTTTCTGTTTGATGATTTTGGGCAAGGGAAATTTGTGTATTTGGAGGTTGCATTTGTGATGATAAAAACCCTAAGTCCCAAATTTGTAATTTCTGAATATAGTAGGTAGATTGTTTATTTTTTCCAAAGAAATTTTGAATGTAGTTGGGAGATTGCATTTTATGTCTCATTTTTGCAATTTCATGTTGGAAGTTAATATATGTGCGTTGTAGAAAAAACGTTCTAATGGCACAAATTTTGTGACTTATAGTCACATATTAGATCGTTTATTTTAACTTTTGCAATATTATGCCTATCACAGTTATATGACCTATAATCACACATATTTGAGTACTAATTTTTATGGTATGGTTTTTCATATGAATATTAGATTGTGTGAATTGGAAGCATTTTTAGCTATTGTTATGAACCACAAATTTTGATTATTTGCATTTGATTTTAAAACCATAAATGGCTCTGGAAGATGGGAAGATTGCATTGTTAGGCATTGTTTTGTTTTTGCAAGTTCCTGTTTTATATAAGTATATATGGCGTCTAGTCACAAATGTGTGAATGTCATAAAATTTGTGACTGTAAGTCACGAATGTAGACTACTGTCAGATAATTTGTGACTATAAGTTATGGTGTTTCATGTGAATTTTGTGTGAATTATTGGCACTATTAGGCATTATTTGAGAAATATTACTTACTCATTATTAGCCAATGTGAATACATAATTTTTTACTGTAAGATAGACACAGTATTTGTGACTCAGAGTCAAAAACATTGTACCTATTTTTGCTTTTGTAAAGGTTATACAGGATTAAATGTAATTTCTATTTCTATTATAGGGCTGAAAATTAATATTTGAGTCTGAAGAGAGTGAAGTCAGACAAGGAAAGATTAATTATTTTGGTCGCATTGATAGTTGTATAGTACACATCAAAGCAAAGCTGACTGAAGCATAAAGGAAGATGTTCTCTAAAACTTGTTTTAGGCATTTCCTAAAGGTGAAATAGCTTACTTCTTCTGCATAAATAGTTGATCAGTTGATAATGCGGGTGGCAGAAGTTCCAGGATATAAGCGTAACGACAAAATATTCTTTGAAGTTTGTAGTACCTTGGTGAGCTTTTCCATTCAAGACATGGCGCTTATTACGGATTTGAGGTGTGATGGAGACAACAATGAAAAGTTGTAGAAAACCAAAGTGAGTAAATATATAGGCCCTACTTACTTCAATGATAAGGATACATTGAAAAGGTAGAGCATAAAGACTGTATTTGATCTAGTGTCTGCACAAAATGATGATGATAGGGTGAAAGTTGCTTTACTTTATTTGTTATCTAATGTCCTTCTTACTAATAGTCCATCAGTACAGCTATTTATATTCTTTGTCGACCTTGTTGATGATTTAGAATCATTCAACAAATATCCATAGGGGAAGCTTTTATGGGATGAGACGAGTGAACAGATTGTACTTCGAGCGAAAATAAAGTGAAAAAGGGGAAGACAGAGAAACACTATAATTTTTTTGAATTTCCAATGGCATTATAGATCTAGTACTACGAGACTATCCCTTTGTTTGGACAATATTGTGCCGAAAAGGAGAAGAAGTTACAGTCAATTCCAAGAATTTTACGTTGGACTACTGACATGGCATAAATAGCTGAAATGTTGTAGAAGAGCGTCTTTTCCAATTCCAATATGAGTGACTAAGATGTTTATATTATGTACAGGTGATTTTATGGCAAGTCGTCCCATTTCTTGAATTTTTTATGACAGTCTATCAAAACTTTAGATAAGTGACTGTCTATCACAATTTTAGTGATTTAAGTGATTTTTTGTCATATTGTATTTGAGTAGATGTCATATTTTTAATATAGTTTGGATTATGCACTCAGTAAATTAATTTGACTTACTTTGATTATTTTTCAGTTAGAGGTCGTGCCAATGACCCTAACGGATGAAGAATTAAAGCATCTGCACATTAAAGATATTTTTGTAATGGAAAATGACGAGGAGGACAGATTTGTGCTGAAGGGGAAACTATTTTCAAAATCTGGTTTGAAAGAGAAGACTGTAGTTGATGACCATGATGTAGAACAACCCCTGGATGATAATATGCTTATATTGTCGCGTATTGGAAAGGCTCAAAAGTTTGATGATAAAGATAAAGGAGCATCAACATCTTCGGACATGGACTTAGAGTCAAGGCTCCATAAAATTGAGGATGAGCTTGTCAAGTTTAAAGATGAGATTCGAGGTTTTCGACAGGAGTAGAAGGACATGAAAAATATTTTAAAAAACTGTGAAAATATGTTACAGAAGCTGGTTAGTGTACAAGAGGTAACAGTTGGTGATGATACAGAAATAAGGGAGGGGAAGAAGAAAATAGACAAAAAGAAGGGTGAGGGAAATTTCAAAAGTACTAATATTAAGTATACAAAACAAGTAACAAGTTTGAGCGATGATGATGTGGATAAAGAGATTGGGAAAGAAGGTGAGAATGATAGGGTGTCTGTTGATAAGAAGTAGAGAAAGGATGAAAAGGTTGGGAAATAAGGAGAGGAAAATAAGAATGGTGTTGACGAGGAAGGGATAGGCAAAAATATAGAAGACGAATAACAAAGGGAATTCATAGCAGAAGATAATGTAGAGATAGAAGAAGAGGCAATATTTGATACAAGTCCCACGTTTTTTATAACTGATATGGACAAAACTGTCGAAATTGTAACTTTGTGTTGGATGGTGGGTGTTTATGTGACTTTGAGTCACAAATCTTGTGACTAGCAATTGAGAAAGTATAATTTTGTGTGTTTTGTCATATTCTGTTATCCTGACACTATTTCTTTGATTTTTTAAAAGGACAAAGTGAGTAGAGAGCAAGCCACAACATTGAGCAAGATGTGAACCAGGTTCAAGAGGATGCCACACCAATTTCCATGATGTAGAAGGATGAGAAGGCAATATATGATGCAACTCCCATGGTTTTGAAGGTAACTTAACTTGATATTTTATGATTGCAAGTGTCACACTGGATTCACGTGTATGCTTATGTGTTAAGTGTAATAGAGCTTTGTATAATTCTAAGTTAAGTAGAGAGTTAAGCTAGTCAATGAGAAGCTTAATGACTTTATAAGTTCATAAAGATCCTAGTAAAAAAGATTTTATGTTTTACGAGACAGACTTTCGTTATTAGATTTTATGCAATTGAAATGAGTTAAACTACTGACTGAGGTACTTAATAGTGTAAACTTTTGATCATATACATTAGATAAAAGAAAAGATTTTTGATGAAAACTGACGGTTAAGTTTCCAACAATCTAGAATAGATAAGCTGCTGACGAAAGAGACAGGATTATTTCTAATATTGTGAACAATTTCTAGGAAAAAGTTAGTATTTCTTGATTTTCGTACTAGACAGTGGTATAAATCATGATATTAAGATGATAAGTCAAAAAGTGAAGCACGAGGTGTTATAAGCATGATGTGTCCATAAGCACGAGGTACCACTATAAGCACGAGGTGTCAAATGAAAGCACGGGATGTAAAGTTTGAAAGCATGAGGTGTCAGTTGGAAGCACATTGTGGAATAGGACAAGCTAGGTGTCAAGCATGCAGATGAGGTTAGTGGCAACTAGGTGTCAACATTTGGGCTGAGTTAAGTGGCTCGATATGAATAGGGGATGTGTGTTAGGTGTCACGACAGAGGAAGCTTTAGGTGATGAGTATGCTGCTAGCTTGAGGAGCTTGCTGAAATTTATAAATAGGGCTTCAGAATCAGTTTTAGATATACACTGCCATCCATATTTCTAGTAAAGTTTAGAGAGAAGAAAAGAAAAAAAAATGAAATGAAAGAAAGATAAAGAGAGGTTTAGAGATAGACACGAAGATTAAGAGGAATATCAACTAGAGGTAAGTAAAGATAAATATTTTTACTGTGTTACAATAACATAGTAAGTACAAGTATTTTCTAAATGTTATGTGAAATACATACTTATTTATATGTACCTATGTATACTACTATGTTGTTTATGGAATAATGTTCACGGCATATGCATAAGGCATGTTTATGAAAGGAAAAATTAAAGTGATTTTAAGAAGTTCATATTTTTAAGAAAATATTAACATTGTACTTAAGTTTCTAAGTTATGTTATTTATGAAGTATGGCTCCTGGCTTAGTGATTATGTAGAAAAAAGGTAGCGAAATCCCTTAAAGCAAAAGGGCTAAGACAAGGTAAACCTCAAGCGATATTTATTAAGAGTTCTACTGTGTCACTATGTTAGAAGTTATACTCAAAATAGGGCCCAAAACTATGTTTAAAAAAAGAATGTTTTCCAAGGAAAGTTGTACAATGGGTAACAAATATTTTTATAGCACGTCATCATTGATATGCATGCACCATCTTTACTTACTAAGCCTTAGCTCATTATAGTTCTTGTAATGTAGGTTTTAGTTGCATCAATAGATTTTTGAAAGTTGGCTGAGCTGCAGTTTCATTCATCCTATGATACATTTATATTTTATTTCTAAAATTTTTAATTGTAAAAATGAAGTCTTATACCCTTTTCAGTTCTTTCTCTTTCAAATGCTCAGTTTTCAAAGAAAGTTACGAAGGCTTAATATGCTTTGGCCTAACTGGTTACATTTTCAAGCAAAGTTCGACCAGCTAGATTGGGGGGCGTCACAGCAAGTCACAATTCTGTGACTCAGTTCACAATTCTAACTCAATGTCCTATGTTTTTGTCACTGTTTACTTGATATATGAAGGGACTTGATAGGGAGGATACAAGCATTTGCTCCCCACAACATGGTGGGAAGAAAGAACATGAGAAATCACTATCGAAGGTAAATTAAACATTTGTGACTGTAAGTCACAATTTTGTAACGGTAAGTTTTGTGACTCATAGTCATAATTATGAAAAGACGCCTTAATTACTTGGACTTTATCAAATCTTGACAATTGATAAGTGAATTTTATTCGCTTATTTAGCCTTGTTTTTATCTCTATATTTGCTTGTTTTCCTCGTTTCTTTTATTTGATTTCGTATTTTTACTCATTTTTCTCAGGATCCAATTAATTCTAGAAGCATTGGAGAAGATCACTAAGATAGCTAACTGAAAATGTGGCCTTTTTAAGCAGAAACATCAACGCCATGGCGCTATGCAACCAGGGCCGCGGTATTCAAGGTTCTGGAATTTTTTTCAAGAACCATCAGCGCCGCGGCGCCATACAGGCAGTGCCGCAGCGCTCCCTCCTTTCTGCCAGCGCTGCGGCACTGCAAATACAGCACCGCGGTGCTCACGTTTAGTCGATTTTGGTAGCTTGTTCAGCACCACGGCGCTAGCTGTGCTACCCCGTGTTCTGGCCTTTTTTGTCAAGTTTTAACCTAGTCACCAAAGGAGTATTTACAGGATCTTTTGGGGATCTGAAAGGGACATCTTAGGGGGGACATTTTTTGGAGTTTGGCAGCAACTTTCAAGGAGAAAGAAGAGGAGAGAAGAACATGTGAAGAGATTCTCACCATTCCAAAAAAAGAGTTCTTCTTCTCTTCCTTTTATGTTTTCAATGTTGATTGTTGTTGGATTGTGTTTACTATTTTCTACCATGAACTAAGACTTTTTGTCTAGAGGGATGATGTAATTTGACTTGAACCTATGTCTCATTTGATTGGCCACTTTTGAGATGTTGTTGATTCTAGAATTTTGACTTGAGAAAGTAAAATTTTGGAATTGGGTGTAGAGTTACATAACCTAGGGTTAGATAGAGTTTGAGCAAAACCTATTTAACCTTTGAAGTTTACTTAAGAACTATTAAACTTAATGAACCCCTATTTGGCCAATTTTAGATAGAGATATTGAAATTGAGAATTATGGGTATTTTTCTATTCATTCTTGAGAGAGAGAGTAGAATTGCTTGTGAGCTCTAGCTTATAACCATTTTGGGAATTGGGTTAATGTGGCATTGAGAATTAAAGGACATAGGGGATGAAGTCAAGTGAAATCAAACCTCTAGCATTTTTACCATATTGTTACTTCTTCCACTACACTGTGTCTTACTTTAGTTATCAATCGTTCTTTAATTTGTTTATTTCCATTTCTAGCTTAGTTACTCAAATATTACCATTTGGTTGATTTTTCTAGATAAAATTAGGATTATTCAATTACGATACTTAGTACGATTTAATTCCAATCTCCATGGATTCGACCACCCTATTTACTATTTTACTACAAAACTTGACACCGTATACTTGTGGTATAATTTACGTATATAACTTTAGCGTATCAAGTTTTTGGCGCCGTTGCTGGGGATTGGCAATTGAATTATTACTAATATCATTACCAAGTAATCTTGATTTTAATTTAGAATTCTTTATTCTTTTAACTTATTTTGTTCTATTATTTTTGCTTGATAGGTGTTGTTTATTTATGGCTTATGCAAAGAGCTCGTAGCTCGGAAGTACTACCACTTGATTCCGAGATTGAACGTACTTGTAGAAGGCTAAGACAACAAAGAAGACAACAACAAGCTCGAACTATGGCGGAAGAACCTAATATTCCTCAAGAAAATCCTCAACAAGCTCGAGCCTTACGGGATTATTTCAAGCCCGTTGTCAATGGGAACTATTCAGGAATTCGAAGGCAAACCATCAATGCCAACAATTTCGAGTTGAAACTGGCTCTCATCAACATGGTTCAACAAAACCAATATGGTGGTTTGCCTAGCAAAGACCCAAATGTGCACTTGGCGATATTTATAGAGATTTGTGACACAATCAAGGTGAATGGCATTTCGGAGGATTATATTTGCTTACGCTTGTTCCCTTTTTCTCTTAAGGACAAGACGAGGGGATGGCTACAATCTTTACAACTGGGATGTGTTGCAACATGGGAAGACATGGCCCAACGATTCTTGTCAAAGTTCTTTCCTCCTTCGAAGACCTCTCAACTACGTGGCGAGATAGCTCAATTCCGGCAATTAGATTTTGAACCACTCTATGAAGCATGGGAGAGATTCAAGGACCTGATCCGGAAGTGTCCTCAACACAGGTACAAAGATTGGTTCCAAATTCAACTTTTCTACAATGGGTTGAATGGGCAAACGAGGACAATAGTTGATGTGGCGGTCGGCAGTACTCTTTTATCTAAAACCGCCGATGAAGCTCAATTGTTATTGGAGGAGATGGCTTCCAATAATTATCAATGGCCCAATGAGCGGTCAATCTTGAAGAGGGTGGCTAATGTGAATGAAGTTGATTCGATTGCCGACCTTACCGCTCAAGTTTCAGCTTTGACAAGTCAAATCTCTGCCTTGACTACTAGAGAAGCTCAATCAAGTAGAGAACCAATGGGAGTATCTAATGCTTCTTATGGGAATGATGGAGGTGATCTTGAACAAGTAAACTACTTGAACAATTGAAATTTCAACTACCGGGGTAACAACATGACAAACAACTAGCCTACTCATTATCATCCGGGCCTTCGAAATCATGAAAATTTCTCCTATGCCAACAATAGGAATGTCTTGCAACCACCTCCGGGACTTAATCAACCGGTGGTGGAGAAGAAACCATCTTTGGAGGACATCTTGAGTACTTTTATTATGGAGACTAGGGGGGATTTAACAAGGATGAAGCTCACCTTGACAACATCGACACTCATTGCAACAACATGAATGCAACCATGAAGTCATTGGAAGTGCAAATTGGGCAACTAGCAAATTCAATCAAGGGGAAAACATCCAGGAAGTTTCCTAGTGATACGGAGACTAATCCAAAAGATCATTGCAATGCCATCACTCTTAGAAATGGGAAAGAGGTTAAAGTCCCAAAGCAAAAGGCAAGTGTGTTTGATGAAGCAAAAGACGATATTGGTGAAGAACCAAGTAAGGTAATTCTGAAGCCTAAGTCTATTTCGTTTCCAGACAATCCACCTCTCATCAATACACCTTTGCCACACCCCCCAAAGATTCCAAAAAAAGAAACTTGATTCTCAATTCGCTAAATTTATTGAGATTTTTAAGAAGTTGCATATCAACATTCCTTTTGCGAATGCTTTGGAACAAATGCCCAATTATGTGAAATTCATGAAAGATGTAATGTCAAAGAAGAGAACATTGGAGGACAATGAAACCGTCAAATTGACGGAGGAGTGTAGTGCTATCCTTCAAAGGAAACTACCACAAAAGTTGAAGGATCCGTGTAGTTTCACCCTACCATGCACTATTAGGAGCTCTACTTTTGAAAAAGCACTTTGTGATTTGGGTGCTACTATAAATCTCATGCTTTTATCCGTGTTCAAAAAGTTAGGGCTTGGTGAAGTGAAGCCTACCACTATTACTCTACAAATGGCAGACCGATCTCTTACTTATCCCAAGGGTATTATTGAAGACGTCTTGGTGAAAGTCGACAAGTTTATCTTTCTGGTTGATCTTGTGGTGCTTGATATGGAGGAGGATCGGGAAATATCAATTATTCTTGGTCGTCTATTTTTGGCTACCGGAAGAGCGTTTATTGATGTACATAGTGGGAAGCTAACACTCCGGGTGAATGATGAAGAGGTACAATTCAATCTTTACCGTACTTTGAAATTTCCAAATGAAGTTCATTCTTGTAATCGATTTGATGTGCTTGACTATTGCATGAGGAATGTTATTCATGATGTGCTGTCATATGACCCATTGGAGCATTGTCTTATGAACTCTTATTTCCGGTAAGGAACACTTCCTACTACGGAATTTGGTGAATCTTGTTATGGCATTGATGAAGATCATGTTAATTGTATGCTCGATTTTGATGTCTTGCCTATGGAAGCTAAGTCTAATAGCCATGGTGGTGTGAGTATGCCAATTTGTTCCATTAAGGAACCCAAAAAGGAGAGTGAACAAGCTAGCTCAACTACAAATGGGCTAGTTTTGAAACAATTGCCCAATCACCTCCACTATGCATTTTTGGGTGAGGACTCTAAATTCTCAGTTATTATTTCTTCATTTTTGAGTCAAGAAGAGGAAGACAAACTCCATGGTGTTTTGAGAGCACATAAAAGTGCATTGGGTTGGTCCATTTCTGATATCAAGGGTATTAGCCCTACTATATGCATGCACAAGATTTTGATGAAGGAGACTTTCAAACCATGTATTGAGAATCAAAGGAGGTTAAATCCGGCTATGAAGGCAGTTGTGAGAGCCGAGGTGTTGAAGCTTCTTAATGCGGGGATTATTTATGCTATCTCCGATAGTTCTTGGGTATGCCCGGTTCAAGTGGTTCTGAAAAAGGGAGGAATAACAGTGATAAAAAATGAAAAGAATGAACTTATTCCTTCAAGAACGGTGATGGAGTGCCGTGTATGTATTGAATACCACAAGTTGAACATGGCAACCCGAAAAGACCATTTTCCACTTCCATTCATTGACCAAATGCTTGACCAGTTGGCGGGGTATGATTATTATTGCTTCCTTGATGGCTATTCGGGTTATAATCAAATTGCTATCACACTGGAGGATCAAGAGAAGACTACATTCACTTATCCCTATAGTACGTTCGCTTTTCGCCGAATGCCTTTTGGTTTATGTAATACTCCCGCTACTTTTCAACGTTGCATGATGGCTATTTTTTCAGATATGATTGAGGAAAATATGGAGGTTTTCATGGATGATTTTTCGGTGTTTGGTTCTATATTTGACCATTGCCTACATAATCTAGCCCTTGCGTTGCAACGATGTAAGGAAAAGAACCTTGTATTCATGTGGTGCCCAAGATTCTCAAATACATACTAAGCCAAAAATAAATATATTCTAACTGCATATTAGGCATCTAGAATTCATTAATACCACTTTCATGGTAACATGCTCATTCATTATATTATGGGCATTTACATACATGTTATTATACTAATAAATGTCGAAGTGTCTAGATGCAGTGTAAAGGTTCAATACCCTCAGATAGAGAGCTCGGTGTGCTAAATGAATAAAGAATATATTTATGAAAGCAATACTATGTGCACATGCATTAAGATCATACTTGTTGATAACTTGGTCAAATAGTAGTTTTTCAATTCTCTACTTGTTCCCACTTAAATATTGGTTTCTTCAGGTCCTCTTAAGTTCAAAAATCTATTTCTAAGCCTTGGAAATTAGTTTGGTGGAGATAGAAGGCAAGAAGTCTAGTAAAGACTCAAACTAGTCAGGGTAAGGTTTAAGTGGGATTTTGAATTTGTACTGAATTTCCTTCATTTCATCTCTTAAACCTAAGCTATTATTTGATGAATAATGGGCCTAGGAACCCTTATATATTGTGGAAATATAAAATTTAAGTGCAAGATTAAAGTTAGACCTAAGCCCCAAAGTTTGCTATTTATAGAATTAAGTGTTTTTATGTGTAGTAGATTAAATTTTCTAAATTTATAATCTGATTTCCTAAACTCATGATCATTAGTGCTGATGCAGAAGATAGGTTTCATAAACTCATGACATACAAAGGACCTATCAAAGAAAGAGATTTTGTCACTCCGGGTGATGAAATTGAAGCCATTATCAAGAAAAAGGGTTGGGAAGAATTTGCAAAGCAACTGCCAGCTGCTACCAATCAGGTGGTGGCTGAATTTTACGCCAATGCTCATCAGCACACCAACCTCAGGGCCTTTGTTAGAGGCAAATAGGTGCCTTTTGATCGCTCCACCATCAGTCGGTTCTACCACCTTCTGGATATTGATGACGATGGCTACTCCAAGCTTTGGGAAGATGGTTTTGACCCTGATGCCATTATTCAGTTTCTCACCTACCCCGGCACAAGGTTGAAGCGATCTCAGGCTGATGTGATCAACTTTCCAACTGCAAGCCTACGCAGAAATGCTAATGCCATGCATTATTTCAACTCTGCCAAACTCCACCCTTCCAGCAATATTAGTGGAGTCACCAAAGAGTGGGCCACCCTTAACTATTCCATACTGAAGGGTTTTACTGTAGATGTTGGGAAGGTCATCCAGAGCTCTATTCTCCATATAGCCAGAGGCAGCACTGTTGCAGGTCTAAGTCATCCCTCTTTGATTTACGAGCTGTGCCGCCAAGCTGATGTCCCCACTCAACCAGGAGAAGTTGCTGTGCACCCTAAAGGTGCCCTGACCTAGACCATCATTTCCCACTACCATGTCCCATCACGAGAGGAGTTAGAGCATCTACAGCAAGAGGCAGCAGAGCCACCTCCGGCACTTGGTCCCTCCACTCCACCACCACCCACGACCAGTTCCAGTTCCATAGACTGGCCTGGACAGATCACTAGGATGCGGGAGCAGATGAGTCAAATGCAGCAGACTCTATTGGCTCACCAGCAGTGGTAGGGCAACTTCGAGCAGTAATTCCACCAGTTTACTACCCGCCAGGAGCAGAGTTTCCTGTACCAGGTGCAGTTCAATGAAGCACTGGAGCAGTTGTTTACTAACTGTTCACTTAACACTACTCCAGGGAGTGTCTCTTTTCCTGCACCACCTCAGTTCTAGCCATACCAGCCGGGACCTCCACCTCACGATGACGATGGCACAGATGATTGATATCGTCTTTCAGGGGAGTTCTCTTTTCCATTTTCTCAGTTTTATTTATTTTCCATTGATGATAATGTCTGTTTTAAGTTTGGAGGAGTATTGTTATTTTTTCTTTGTTTAGTGTGTTATTGTTATTTTTTTTCTTTGTTTAGTGTGTTATTATTTTTATTTTCTTCCAGTGTGTTAAAAAAAATCCAAAATTCAAAAAAAAAAAAAAAGGGTTTGTTCACCCTCTTTAGGCTAATGATAAGAAATTTGATTGCATGGAAAGTAGGTCTTGGACAATTCTAGATATTGACTTAATCTGTGTGCTTGGCTCTGTTTTGAGTTTATGCTTTCTTGAAATTTCACTGCGTATTTTTGAGCACATAACCTCGCATTCTCTATCAAAATCTAGAGGAAGTTTATGCAAATTAATTATTTTCTTACGATCTCATCAAACTCTAGAACTTGTTTGAAAATCATTTGAGGCGAAATCCAAGGCTAAGCATTGCTAGAGCTATGATATAGGCCATCCTTTGATCAATTGAGCCTTTCAAGCCCACCTTGACCATCGAGAAACAATAGTTAACTCTCATTGAGTTTAAAACCATTCACGTTGATTTCGACACTTTGCGCCCAGTTTCTTTACCAAGCCCTCACCTAATATTATGAGCGCATATTATAACCGTAATGATTACTATGAAAACCAAGTGATATTTGGATGAGTGGTGAAAGTGTGGTCTTTGTAAATATTGCCATACCAAAAAAAGAAAGGAAAAAAAAACTTTTCTCGAGGGTATGGCAACATGTGAAAAGCTTTGCTAGTAACGGGAATCATTAGAGCAAAAGCTAAGTTTGGGGGAAACTATACATTTTCACTTCGGGGTTGTTAAGAGAATTTAATCATGGAATAAAATGGTTGTGCTCTGGGGTGTTCCAACTGAATTTTTTGCCTTATCATCTTACCCGCACCCGAGCTTTTCTTCGAAATCTTTCAAAAGCCCTATTGATCTTTAATGATGTATGACCTACATTAGTGGATAATGGTTTGAAAAGCAAGCTTATGGAGGGAGGTGAGATCTTTGATCTTCATGTCATTAGTTTACATAAACTAATCCAGACTAAAAGTAGTTGAATGCGTTTGGGCTTTTTACACGCACTCACAAGCAGGAAATTGTAAGAAAAAGCATAACTCATGCATAGTTGAAATTCTAGATGTTGTCAATATTCAGTAATTCTCCTGGAACTACTATTTTGAACAATCTTTGAGGCTCACAGGTGAACAAATTATGTTGGTGTTCTTTCTTTTTTTAGTTGCTTCCCTTTTATTCTCAGTTCTTTCCTTTTGTTGTTTCTTTTGCTCGAGGACTAGCAAAAATCAAGTTTGGGAGAATTTGACAAGTGAACTTTATTAACTTATTTAGCCTTATTTTTATCTCTGTATTTGCTTGTTTTCCTCGTTTCTTTTATTTGATTTCGTGTTTTTACTCATTTTTCTCAGGATCCAATTAATTCTAGAAGCATTGGAGAAGATCACCAAGATAGCTAATTGAAAATGTGGCGTTTTTAAGCAGAAACATCAGCGCCGCGGTGCTGGTTGCATTCAAGGTTCTGAAATTTTTTTCCAGAACCATCAATGCCGCGGTGCTATACAGGCAGTGCCGCGGCGCTGCACTCTTTTCTGCCCAGTGCCACGGCACTACAAATATAGCGCCGCGGCGCTACACAGCTAGCACCGCGGCGCTACCCCATGATCTGGCATTTTTTGTCAAGTTTTAACCTAGCCGCTAAAGGGGTATTTATAGGATCTTTTAGGGATTTGAAAGGGACATCTTCGGGGGACGTTTTTCTGGAGTTCGACAACAACTTTCAAGCAAAAAGAAGAGGAGAGAAGAGCATGTGAAGAGATTCTCACCATTCCAAAAAAAGAGTTCTTCTCCTCTTCCTTTTATGTTTTCAATGTTGATTGTTATTGGATTGTGTTTGCTATTTTCTACCATGAACTAAGACTTTTTGTCTAGAGGGATGATGTAATTTGACTTAAACCTATGTCTTGAATATCAATGTTGGTTTTGTAAATTATTCCATTTGGTTATTTGTGTACTCTTGTTCTTATTTCTTCTCATTTGATTGGCCACTTTTGAGATGTTGTTGATTCTAGAATTTTGACTTGAGAAAGTAAAATTTTGGAATTGGGTGTAGAGTTACATAACCTAAGCTTACATAGAGTTTGAGAAAACCTATTTAACCTTTGAATTTTACTTAAGAGCTATTAAACTTAATGAACTCCTATTTGGCCAATTTTAGATAGAGATATTGAAATTGTGAATTAGGAGTATTTTTCTAATCATTCTTGAGAGAGAGAGTAGAATTGCTTGTGAGCTCTAGCTTATAACAATTTTGGGAATTGGGTTAATGTGGCATTGAGAATTAAAGGACATAGAGGATAGTCAAGTGAAATCAAACCTCTAGCATTTTTACCATATTGTTACTTCTTCCACTACACCGTGTCTTGCTTTAGTTATCAATTGTTCTTTAATTTGTTTATTTCCATTTTAGCTACTCAAATATTACCATTTGGTTGATTTTTCTAGATAAAATTAGGATTACTCAATTACGGTACTTAGTAGGATTTAATTCCAATCTCCGTGGATTCGACAACCCTATTTACTATTTTACTACAAAACTTGACACCATATACTTGTCGTATAATTTACGTATATAACTTTAGCGTAGCAATAGTATCTACTTTATTGACGAAAGGGGTAGAGGAGAATGCAAGAAATTGTCCAAAATAACATGTTGGGGAGAAAGAGGATGACAATCTACTTGCTAAGATAAATTGATAATTTGTGACTGTAACTTACACTTTCAGTCATACTTTGACATTCTTTGCTTAATTTATGAAGGGTCATGAGGAGAATGCAACTAAGAACCCAGATCAAAATGGTGGAAAAAAAAACATGAAAAATCATTGTCGAAGGTAAATTAAACATTTGTGACTGTAAATCACAATTCTGTGACTTACAATCATAGATGTGAAACGATGCCTTATTTACTTGGACTTTATGAGATCTTGACAGTATCTGCTTTATTGATGAAGGGTGTAGATGAGGATATAAGCAATTCTCCAAAACAACATATTGGAGAGAAAGACGATGACAATCCACCTGCTAAGGTAAATTGATAATTTAGTAATTCATGACTATAATTCATAATTTTATAACTCAAAGTCAGGATGCCTCAATTAGTTTAACTTTATGAGATATTTTACACATTTTCCTTGATTTATGAAGGGACAAGATGAGCAAGATATAAGCACTAACACGGAGGAACATGCTAGGGAGAAAGTGAAGAAAATTATTTAATAATTTGTTATTTGTAGTCACAATCTTATAACCGAGAGTCATAACTTGTATTACCAATTATAATTTCTGTTCTTATTTTTACTATCACATTAAACTGAAGAAAGCAAAAGTGGTTGTACAAGTGAAGTAGGTTCGACGCACCACAAGGTAAACAAAGGCTAGAGTCAGATTTTCTCTTTCTGAGAAAGAGGTAAAAAGCACTAAAGAACATGTGCCCGCCAGTAAGAAGGTTAGCAAGTCAAAAAAACTGAGGACTGAATGGGGATTCTAGAGAAAATGCCCTTTTTCTTTTGAGCCTGATGAAGAACCTAATCAACAAATCTTCAAGGCCTTTGATAGCTGGATCAAAGTAAGCCTTGCAAAAGGCCTCCAAAGGATATAAGTTTTCATATTAATACAAATTATCTTCTTAAATGAATCGAAACAATTATTAGCAATTATTGCACACAATTTGACTTCAGTATAGATATGTACATGTAAAGTACGAACATCATAACGAGCACCTCACAAAGACATTGAATTTAGGTACCACCTCTACTAACCAAAAGAGCTAGTTATATGTTCTTCACCAACAAAAACAATGGTTGTAGGACGATGTAAGTAACCAATTATTGCATTTTCTATGACCAATTATGTGACTGTTTGTCACATATTATGTGACTACTTGTCATAATAGTAGTTAAATTAATGTCATATGCTTTTTGTGTAGCATATATGTACTTACTTTTACTACTTGCGAAAGAAGCGTAAGTACAACATGGACCGGTTCAGACAGTCTTTCACCACAACAGATACATATTTTGCAAATTATGTTGAAACTGCTTGGAAAGAATTCAAGAATTCTGGGAGAAAAATTGATTGGGATCAATAATCAGCTCTTCAAAAGTACGCTCTTGATGGTCGCTTAGCCTGTAATTTTTCGTGGACTGAAGTAAATCAGGTGTATATTCCAATGAATGTTGAGACACTTAAGCACTAGATTCTCTTAGTCTTCGATCTATTAACAAAGACCATCACAATATATAATTTCCTGAAGGGTGACGAAGATTATGACATAATTATCAGGGAGAAGATAGAACCAACGGCTACTCTTTCGCCGATTCTGCTAGATTTTCTTGGCCTCTTTGCAGAGAGAAAAAATGACTACGGCTCTAGCCCATTCAAAGTTGAGCATTGTCCCGACAACCCACAACAAGATAACACGTACGTAACTTATTTTTTGTTTTTGTTTTGTTTACATATTGTCATACTTGTTTTAACATTGATTCTCAATTTTGTTTTGTGGAATGATAGTGGGGACTGCAGAGTATTTGTCATTAAATATGCTGAATATCTCATGCATGGGTATGCAATTTCAGAGGTCATTCAAGATAAGATGAATTTTTTTCGGGGGGAAGCTGGTATATGAGCTTTATTCTCATGCAATGGACAAGGAAGAGAATGAAGTTGTTAGTGACTTGGGGAGAAATTAACTATGTTTAGTCTTTTTTGTGGTAATTTGTAAATGGCCAAATAATTAAGTTAGGATAATGTACTTGGAACCAACGTTTTGTGACTCATGTGATGAAGTGCAAGGCCCAAAGTGATGGTTTCACTACACGATTTTTTTATCTCTTCCCGGATTGTCCAACCAGAAGAGTCACCAATAGGGTAGATAACTCCAGCATAAGTGGATAGCAACTTCTCCTTTTTGTAGTAGGGAGATATATAATTATAAACAGAAAAGGCTTGAAGTGCACAAGCTGCCACTAGTACACATATAAATTGGCCGACCTGAAATTCCCTACATGTGCAAGTTTAGTTCTCAAGATCATCAATATATGACCTACATTCTCTATCCACCACCTCGAACAATGGTAGAAGTCATGCAAACTGTCAGTAATCGTACAACATACTATAACAAATTGAATGACAATAAGGCATACATATTATATGTATATTGCTAGTCTCAAAATTTACGACGAGATGTTATTGAATGATAATGTGGCATATATATTATGTATATTGCCAGTCACAAAATTTATAGTGCAAAGTCACAGAAAATAATAAAAACAATACACTGTCACAAATTGAATGATAATATATAGCATAAATATAACATATATTGCCAGACACAAAATTTATGACGAGAAGTCACAGAAAATAATAAAAATAACACACTGTCACAAATTAAATGATAATGTGGGATAAATATAATATATATTACTAGTCACAAAATTTATGATGAGAAGTCACAGATAATAATAAAAATAAAATAAAGAACACAATGTCACAAATTGAGTAAAGAATGTGGCATAAATATAATGTATATTGCCAGTCACCAAAATTTATGACGAGAAGTCACATAAAATAATAAAAAGAAAATAAAGATCATGAGTCACCGAGTATACTTACAATCATTCCAGTTGAGGCAACATGAATCTCCAATAAACGATTTTCTTGATTTGTAGCTAGCATTGTGAACATCCTAGCAGTAGCAAGTTGTCTATTATAGAACCATTGCTGTATCCTTCCTCTTAAAAACTCAAGTAACTTCCTAACCGGAAATTCCCAAGATTTGGTGTCCACTGTATTGAACGATTCAGCATTGTTGGATATCATGATAGAGTACCTCCTAGCATTAAAATGGCAACATGCCTACTTTTCGTTTCCCACCTCATTGGATGCAAGATACTCACGGATGCCAGGATCCTCAAGGTCAAGGAAATTCATGTAATTTTCCCACTCTCTGATAGTATATGCCTTGGCAGCCTTCACAAACTTCCACTTTACAGCTTTTGACACGCTTCTAAATTTGTTCCTTACATTATTCAACAGATGATGCATGCAAAAGCCATGATAAGCATTAGGATGCACTTCATCAATCGCATATGCAATGCTATCAGCTCTATCAGATATTATTGCGAGATCATCTCTGTCACCAATTGCTTCCTTCAACTTCATCAAGAACCCCACCCATGCAGCATTATTCTCAGAGTCACCAATTCCAAATGCCAAAGAGAATACTTGCTCGTTTGTATTCATTACACATGCAGTGAACAATGTCCTACAATAATAAGACTTTAAGAAAGATCCATCAACTATTATCACAGGTCTACAGTATGGCCATCCTTGAATGAAAACCGACACGGACATGAAAAAGTACTTGAAGTGTTCTACCATTCCCTTTTCTTCATCTTCTATCTCCTCCGTCTTAAGAGCAATAATCGAGCTAGGTTTACTAGTTTCTAACTTGTAGGCAAAAGAAGATAATAAAGCATAAGACTATGCATCTAACCCTAATAATATCTCCAATGCCTTTTCTTTTGCCCTCTATGCTTTTTTGTAATCTATATTGATGTCATGCTCCCTCTTAATTTCATCTATAATGTCATTAGGCCCGAAAGGTTTTCTAGCTGAGTTTGAATAATGGTACTTGACCATGTCAATAATTATGTAACTAGTTACTTGTCATGCTCTCCTTGCCTACTATCAACAGAGCAAGTATGCGCAGAATTGTACCTGCATCAAATTATAAGGTGTAAGTTGCTTATAGAAAGTGACCACACATTTGCCATATAGTTTGTGTCGACCAGTCACAACATTAGTGACTATTTGTCACACTCATTATAAATATACAATTCATTTGAATACAGATTCACTAAAATACCTTCTTATTTGGAGCATAGCAGTCTGTTTGATCTTAGTCACATGTACAGACCATTTGCAATTATCGTCAAAACACATAATGTGTAAAAAAACTTTTGGTTGAAGCTCTAACTTTGAATTCAAAGTGATTACTAATTACAAACCTGTGTAGATACTTCTGTAGTGCCCCTTTATTGACATATATTGCATGCGCTCTTATCACAATCGATGATAAAGATAAAACCACATCTAACAGTTCAGAGGGGATGGTATCGCCTAAACTCATAAGACCTTCTGCATTCTCAGAAGGAACACTTTTGTTGATTAAGGAAGTTCTAGCTTCAATCTTGCGCTGAGATTGACCACAAATCACAGATCTAATACCATTGCTTGTGCAGCATATTGTACATCATTGCTTGGGAAACCATTGCTTGGTGCACCATTGGTTATTCTATTAACTTCTTCCACTTTAGGGGGTGTTTGAAATTGGGACTGTTCTTCTAATCTATCACCAGCACACTCAGTAACAAAAGAAATATATGGCTCCTCTCGGGTTTGAATCGGCTGACGAGGGGGCTGTTTTTGACTGGGTGGCATAAATATCCCTTGCATTGTCATTGGTTCGTCAATTATATCTATACAAAGCGGGAACTTGGTCCTGTCAACTTCATTCCTTTTTAGCTCCATATAAACTTTAACAGTTGGTCACTAATAATCTTCACAGGACAAAGTCTCACATCAACAATATATTTCATCTCTATTATATGGTGTTCAAGTCTCAACTCTAGAGCCTCAAACACAAGTTCTAACAAAGTGACATAGGCTGCTCCGTTAGGAACCAAAATACCTGTAGTCTTTATTCCCTACTAAACGTTATTGTTGTCCCACCTACCATTGTAATTAAGGAAAATAACAATACTGCCTATATCTGCAAAAAAAAAAACCAACAACGTAAGTTTATAATTACAAGAAGCTATGACAATCAGTCACAAAATGAGTTTAGAATTTTGATTATTTTCAAGAAATTGTGACCATATCTCTCACACTTGTGGCAACCGGTCACAAAATTTTGACTAATTCTATACCCGAAGTTATTAACTATGGAGAATAAACACGGACAAGGTGTCGAACAAGGTGTCATAAAATTTGTGACACCTTCTAATCTAATAAAGTACTCTCACAAATTCAGCCTTCTTCCAATTACAATGTTACTAAAGTATAATGACACATTGTGACAATCTACAGACTACAGCTGTCACAAAATATTAACAAACAGTCACACATCTGATACTATCACAGATATATTTCTATGCATCATGATCAAATATATATATTTGTGAGTGGCAACATACATTTATGAATGGCAATATACATTCATGATAAAAACTCTTACTTTTAATTTCAATACTTGTCAAAAATTTCAAGCAAATCTATTTTTAATCATCTTAGTCACTAGATCCTAACTTATGACCTTATACAACCACTACCCACTTAGTTTTAATACCAAATAAGAATAGACTTGTGGAGGAAAATGGCCTGAACCAGAAAGAGATATGGCTAGAAAAGCTTCTAGCTGAACCCAAAGACACAGTTGGGAGAAGAAGCTTCGAGCTAAACAAGAGAGAGATGGATGGACAACCTTCTTCGAGTTGAAATGGAGAGAGAGAGAGAGAGAGAGAGACAGATACATGCAAAAGAGAGAGAGAGATGGGCGGATTTGAGTTGGGGAGAAGAGAGAAAGAGAGAGGATAGTCGAATCTGAGTCTGGGGAAAAGAGAAAGAGAGAGATGGCTGAATCTAATTTTGGCAGGAAGGGTAGTAGGTTTTAGGAGGGAAATAGTGGGAAAAAGAGGGGGAAAGTAGAGAAAAGGTGAGAAAATTGGACAATTTTTGAGTAAAATATTGGTATGTGTCATAAGGGTTAAATTGGAACACAATTTTTTCTCTCTCCAAAATACAACTGCAAAAGTCATTTTGTACAACTAAAAAAGTCATTTTCAAAAAATTAACTAAAAAGTCATTTGGCCCCAAATTGGAAGTAGCCATATCAATTTCCCTATTTTTTATTCAACCTTCCTTAAGTGGGTTTTGAACCCTAAATTTCACCAATTTTGCTTCTTTTTTATTCCTTTTTTCTTTTCTAGTTTTTTTTTCTCTCTATTTTTATAACCTTTTCTAATTTTTTTCCTCCTCAATCTTACTCCTATCTTTTTCATTTTTTTCCCTCTTACTTCATAAATATTCTTTCTCATTTTAATTTTTTAATTCTTCTTTTTGTCTTTTTTTTTTAAATTCTTTTTTCCTTTCACTTTTTTTTTTCAAAAAAAAGGGAGCACTAACTTTTTTTTCCTCTTTTTTTTTCACCCCTCTCATGGACAGAAGAAGTTATTCTTTCTCCTTTTTTTGACGAATTTCAAGAGTGATGGATTACAAGATTAGTGACTGATTCTTAGCTACCAAATTGAATATTAGTTTCCACTAAACAAATTAGTTGCTAGTTATGGATAAAATCAATGAGGTTAATAAATTTTCAGTAACAAAATTGGTCATTAGTTTCCGGTAACCCAATTGGTTTCTGGTGACCAAACTAATAATAAATTAGGTTACTTATTTTAATAGTAACCAATTACAATAGCGACTATTTCCAGTAACCAAATTGGATTTTTTTTTTAACTCCCTTTTTGCTATAATTTTTTTTTTTTTTGTTTTGAATAAGAACTTTTAAGCTATCTATAGTAACCAACTGCTTCAATAAACAACAAGTACTAGATAGCATACAGTAACCATATAAATTAATTGTAACCAAGCTAGAAACTGGCTTCTTAGTTAACCAGATTGGTCTCTAGTTACAAATCGAAACCAATGTGGTTACTGATTTCTCTAGTAATCAATTTGGTTTCTAATTGCGGGTTGAAACCAATTTAGTTACTGATTTCAAAGAATATCATTCTAATACTAATTTTATTATTGATTTCTAGTTTCTAGTAACTTGATTTAGTTACTCGTTTTTAATTTGCAGTAACTAATTACGTCTTAGCATAATAGCTGTGTCTTTTTATGCAACCCTCCTTAAGTGGGGTTCGAACCCTAGATTTCACTATTTTAACAAAGTAGATGCGTCTCGTTTCTAGTTTCTAGGGAAAGGAAATTGCAACACTTTCATGTCTGTCAATACAAATACCAAATTGTCAACATACCTTATGGCTTCTCTTAGCTTCAACATGAAATACATCTATGAATCGTTATTCACCGAATCTACGGCAGTAATAGCAATTGGATATAATTCATTCTTGGCATCCAGAGTAATAGCATATAACAGTGTCCCTTCAATCTTACTCTTAATGAATGTGTTATCTACATAAAGCACCAGACGACATGTGGCTCTAAATTCTCGAATGCATACATCTGAGGAGAAGACAAAATGCCCTACATTATCAGTCTCCAAATGAGTAACTATTTCTTTATTCTTCTTCTCTAACATATACAAAAACGATAGCAACATTTGGTATGATGCTTCAAGTATTCCCCTAACATCAGTAACAGCTTTTTCCCTACACCTCCAAACTTGAGTATAATTCATATTAATGCCATATTTAACGAAGAAATCTCCCATTATTTGTTGAGACAAATAATTAGTTTTACCATTTGTGCATTTTCTCTTTATGCATTTGTTGGGAAATGCACTAAAAAGTAGTTTTAATTTAGAGTTACTTTCATAGAACAATTTAATAAAGGATTGAAGTATTCTCTATTTGATATTAATACACGTTATATTTTTTTTATTATTTAAATCTATGTTTAATGTATGTTTTGATACTTTAGCAGAATGTGAATGTTTCATTTAGATATAATAAATGCCATATAGATTGTAGTGTTGCCTATTTTAACAAGATTAATGAAATCTATAATCAACAAAATTTATGACTTTGAATAGAAATACTAATATATCATAAATATATTATAAGATGTATTGAACTGGATCAAGTGATATAAATATTAAGGTTAAGAACCGTAACTCAGTATGCAATTATCTGTAACCTAGTACTACTGTAGTTTACCTTAATCTAATCTGTTTCTTGGAATTGCTTTCTTTAGTTATATCTCTTTGACTTACTAAAGGACTTGTTCTTATGAAGTATAGTACGAACTCCAGTATTTTGGGAGAGATGATCATAGAAATGTCAACAATACCTTACAGTTTTGGACACCATGCATATAATGTTACTTTGAGATTTTATGGATATTATATTATAATTAAAATAAGGGCCCTGATACTATGTGAATTTACTATGTTTATATTTGGTGAATTTGAAGCACACTAGCCATATTATATCCGATAGATGAAAATGGTTACTCAAAGATAAATAGGTACTAAAAGGGTAATACGGTAATTTCACTTTTCTAGTACAGCATTACATTGGAGGTAATTCTATTGGTATAGTATATGCTAAATAGATTGACTAATTATATAGATGATAGGTATGATAGAAAATATATATATTTAGTCTAAGAGTGCAATATTAGGTCGTTAATGAAGTGTGTTAGTATTAATAGTATTTTATCATATAAGAGTTTATTATGATATTTATCTAAAACTATTTGAACTTAGACTATTTGGATCTATTAGATCCCTCTTTTAGCTCACGTAATAGTATCAATCCAACAAGCTTATCAGTTAAGTCCAATAGGCCTATTAGATTTACTACACACTCTCATATAAAAAGGAAATATTCTCTTTAGTTGAGTCACTATAAGTAATATCCTGTTACACAGAATACCATTATTCTATGTATGACACACAAACTTAGAGAATGAGAAAGAAAGAAATTCGGCCATAAAGAGAAGAAAGTTCATCTTCTTGTTTGTCCTATTCATCTCTCATTGAGATTCGAGGAAGGTGCCTCATAACAACGTCTCACAACACCATCTATCTTGTATAAAACTTTCAGTTCTGAATCAAAACGTCTCATGCTAGCTCCAATAACCTCATAACAATGGTCCACAAGACCAGCATAACTAATATTCTTTGAAACGGCCATGTCCTTACTTTGTTTACTACGAAAACGCTAACGATCTTTCTTCTCAATATATTTCATGTCCCCGTCGTACATCATTATGATGTCGACACATGACAAATCTGCAATATGCAAAAATACTATTTTCAAAGAGAAATGAAATAAAATGAGTCAAAAGTACACAATCGAAATAGTCATCGAAATGTATCAAATATTGGTTTCAATTCCATTTCAATGCCAATCAAAATTGTTTCCCGAAACTGCATAATATACTGATATTGAAATACAATCGAATTAGCGTCGAATACAATCAAATTTTGACGATGCATCAAAAGGTCTTCAACAACAATCGAAATGCATCAAGTTGTATCCTTTTTTTTTTTTTTTTGGACATAAATCATCTAACTGCTATCGAAATTCGTCAAAAATCTCAATGACTTTCTGGGTTTTTCACTTTAGATTTAGTAAATTATCAAATATTGACTTTTTTTTTTTTTTTGGACATAAATCATCTAACTGCTATCGAAATTCGTCAAAAATCTCAATGACTTTCTGGGTTTTTCACTTTAGATTTAGTAAATTATCAAATATTGACCCAAATTCATTTTTTTGCCACAAATCAACCTCAAAACACATAAAAGTTTATGCCTAGACTATTTCTAACAATATCCATAATATTTAAACATAAAAGTTTACCCATTTGAAAAATCCCCCTTGTTCTTTGGGTATCCAATGCATCTTATGAAGAGTTCTTTTTTTCTTTTCTTTTTTTTTTTCTTTTTTGTGCAATTCATGTTGATTTAGCTTTGATTGTTTAAAAAACTATGAAGTTGAGAGAAGGTAAAACATTGAAGAAGAGGCATAGAGGAAGCGAAGAATGAAAGAGATGAAAACTAGGTATAAGATGCATAGATAATAGTTAAAAATATTTTGGGCGTAATTAGTCCTTTTAGGTGAGTATAATCATATATTTTGAACATTTATTTAGGGATGTATATGTTTGTACCTATGGAGCATATTTATTGAAATTTCTCTTAGCAAATAATTCCAAAATTAAAACAACACAACACATTTCTACTAATTTAGATGTGAGTTGGAAATAATTTTTGTTTACATTTAAGAATTTGATCAATGTAAACTTTTATTTTTCCAACACTAAATGCTCCAGGTGTGAAAATGAAATTTTTAAGAATGCAGTGTTGAATTTATTTAAAAATAAATAAATAAAAAAATTAGAGGACATATATTTTTAATTGACCCCTATAATTATATCAAATATTATACAAACATCTGTAAATAGGAAAAACTTATATTCAATAGTACTCGTGGAAAAACGAAAGAGTATGCCTAATTTGTACTTGAAATTCTGTTAAAATAACTTTAAGAATGAATAATCATTCTTTAAAAAAAAAAAAAAAAAGAAACAAAGAAAAGGTAGCTTTGTTAAATTAGAAAGTACGAGCAATAATATGAACCCATAATTTGACTTAATAATGGCACTAATGCCAGAGTAGACCCGTCACAAGAGTATTCAAATAAACCATCAAAAGTTTTGAATGAAACGAAGTTATTTGCAAGTATAGTCAAACATACATAAATGGCATAAAAATGCTCCCAAGTTGGTCCATAGTGACGCCCACCACTATCTGACTNAAAAGCTTTATGTCAATGTTGTTTTCAAGTGGTATAAAGCCTTAGCATTGGTCCAAAACGCCCCACTAGAACACATTATGCTCGTACATGTCATATATCATTATATTCTTCTTTATCTACTCATTTAATAATTCAAATAAAATTTGACTGTTAAATGTGAACTTTTCTTAAATCGTGTATTCATACATATCAAATAATCTTGATAAACCACTTATGTGATAAGAATGGGTGTATAATTCATTTCAAAACAGGAGTTACTCTTTTGTTTAATTCTCATAAGTCAATTTATCCAAAAAGATCAATAGCTCTTTAGTCATGAAATAGACGTAAACAAGCAAAATAGATTCTTCTCCCATTTTAGGTTTAAAAAGAGAGAAAAGAATAGTCACTACCCTACATTTTGCCCTATATTATCTTCTAAACTGAACCTAGTCACAAGCCTGACCAATAACTTGTGCTTGAAGAAAGCAAAGGTTAAGAGGGAAAAAGAAATAGATAAACAAAAAAGTCTAGTCCTTGATACAAAGTAAAATCAAGTTGTCACATGCATGGTTCTAGATCCAATGAATTTCAACAATGGGATGCGTTTTGAAAAGAAGTATCAGAAGAAAATCTCCCTCAAACGAGGAGCAAAGATGAGAAAGTCAACATCTTTCATAATGTATAATACCTAACATATTCTTATCCTTTGAAAATGAAGCAATTGAAAGATATAACTAAGTGTACGACCCTATTCTTAGGACCTAGCTAGGTACAACAATATCCATGAACAAAAAGTCAGCTTGAACGAGACTAATATAAAGAAAATTGAATAGTTAAAGAAGCCAGTAAACTAAACTCAGCCAACTTGATTGACTATGGTGCAAAAACAAGAAACTATTTTCGGAGTTCATTACATAAATATAATTTTAGGAGTTGAGATTCCCCTCGTAATAGTCTTTCACTCTGTTCTTCTTTTCCTTGAATTTTTCATTCAAAGAATAATTTGAACATTCAACATGGAACATAATAATTTTATGTGTATACATATGAACATATCAGATCAATCAATAAAGTTCTATCAAATTACAGAGGCAAGAAACTAACAAAGCCTAACCAGGGTCAGATGCAAAGAGTGTAATAGAGGGAATTTTGAGACTTGATCTGAAGTAATTGCTCATCTTTCTGTATCAACTATGAACCAACCACCCAAAGAACATCGAAGACAATATTATTTTACATAACGTTGAGAACCAAGATTTCTCTTCAAAATCTAGACATGGTAGTAAAGACTTACATGTTTGAAATAACAATTTTCGTTACTTTAGTTTGATCCTTTTCTCTACTACACCATGGATTGCAACCGAACTTAAGAACCCAGTTATGAGGTAAATATTTACACCAGGATCTTAAGATTGAGTAAAAAAAGTGCCAACTTATTTTTAGTAAAATGAGAATTGAAGTGACATCTCTAGCTGTACAACCAGAAATTCCTCACTTACTTTATAAAGCTAGATGTTTGTACCGATGCTGTCAAGCCATGAAACAAGCTGTTGGGTTGAAGGTCTGACTTTTGGAAACTCACTTAAGCAAAGGCAAGCAATCTCAAGGACCTGCAATAATTCCTTATCATGCTCCTTGTCACAAATGAATGGATCAAACACCTCGCTTTCCCTTTTTTCCTTCTTCATCTGAAACACCCAAGAGATCAAATCTCGGCAACTTTTTGGCTTGCACATGTCCATGGGTCTCTTGCCAGTTAGAAGCTCCAAAAGAACAACTCCAAAACTATACACATCTCCTTTGTAAGTAGCAACAGAAGCTTGACCGTACTCAGGAGGAATGTAGCCTAATGTCCCAACAAGATCAGTTGTTACATGAGTATCGTAAGGGAGAATGAGCCTTGCAAGACCAAAATCAGCTAAATGCGCCTCAAAATTCTCATCTAAAAGGATGTTACTCGACTTTATATCTCGATGAAGGATATGGGGCTCACATGACTGGTGTAAGTAAGCCAGCCCTCTTGCAGCCCCTCGAGCGATTTGGAGCCTCGTCTCCCATTTGAGGAATGCTGGGCCATCAACCCTTTCATGTAACCAGTAATCTAAGCTACTGTTTTCCATGTATGAATATATTAGGAGCCTGTCACTCTTAAACATGCAATACCCTTGAAGAAGGACAAGATTAGGATGCTGAGCTCTTGAGAGGGTTTCCACTTCGGCACGAAATTCTCTCTCCATCTGTCCGCAGTCGCCAGAGAGTCGTTTTATTGCAACCTTCTTACCATCAGGGAGGGTGGCCCTGTAAACCAAACCAAAACCCCCACACCCAATGATATTTGCTTGGTCAAAATTGTTGGTAGATTTTGAAAGGTCATCAACAGAGAGCTCTTTACAATTGTCCTTGTTCTGGAACAGGGTCACAAATCTTGAGCCCAATTCTTCCAAATCTTTCTCATTGGTGCTACAGTCCTCTTTCTCTGGATCAATCTCTCCTGGATGATGCTTCCGCAACACAAATATGAACATGAGAGCAAGAAGTAATGCTGTCCCAAATACAATACCGATAGTGATTCCAACAACAACGCCTCTTTTTTTCCCTGATCCACTGGATGGCGGATGAGGAAGACCCTCACTTGATGGACATGGTGAAGCATGGTCCCCACAAAGATTATTTCCTTCGAAGCTTGAATTTGGGAAGGTTGGAAATTGGCCACCTACCGGGATCATCCCATGTAATTGATTGTTTGCAACATTAAACTTGGACAGAAAGCTGAGTCTTACCAAGGATGATGGTATTGTCCCTGAAAGCTTGTTGTGAGACAAATCCAGAGTCTCTAAGCTGCTCATCCCTGCCAGACTACTAGGGATTGATCCAGTAAGATTGTTGAATCTCAACTCGAAAACGTGGAGCTTTCTCAGATTCCCAAACTCTGGCCAGATTGGTCCACTTAGGTTATTGTAACTGAGGTCCAAGGTCGGTGGAAAGCTCCACACCTGATTATACTGCAATCCTCTCGCACTAACATTCCTCTTCATGAAAAATGGGAAATCTGGGGAGGGTTCCTCCAATGAGATCTGCCTATCAATGAGACTTGGTAATCGAGTAAGGCTTTCTGGGATCTCCCCGGTAAATGAGTTGTTTGATAAGTCCAAGTAAAAGAGGTCCTGAAAAGATCCTAACCAGGGAGGGATAGTTCCAACAAAGTGATTCCAGGACAAATCCAACAATTGCAACTGTTTGCTTGCACTCAACCATTGTGGAACCAATCCTCTGAGTCTACAATTCGCAATAACGAGAATCTTCAGCTTTTCAAAATACAAAGTGGGATCAGCAGGTAACTCCTCATCACGAAAGTTCAAGCTTAACACCAAAGTAGTAAGGTTCTTACACTGCTGCAAGATTCTGAGGGCAGAATAAAGATTGGAGTTGCTGGAATTTGAAAGAGAAAAGTAAGAGAGACTGTGAAAGTTCTTGAAACTTTCTGGTATTTCACCTGTGAAGTTATTCCGGGCAATGTTTATATTATTCAGATGTTGGCAAGATGGTAGGTTATCCGGTATAGCCCCGGTGAACCGATTAGTAGCTAAATCAAGAGAAGCCAAACTGACCATAGCCGTACAGTTAAGTCTAATTGGACCATCCAAGGAATTGTTTCTCACATTCAACAAAGTAAGACTGGGGGAATTTGACAAGGAAGGAGGTATATCACCAGTGAATTTATTTGAATGGGCTACAAAAAACCTTAGGTTCTTTAAGTTATGAAAGACATCCGGAATAGTTCCAGAAAACTCATTAGAGCAAATATCCAAACGAACAAGTTTAGTGAGGTTACCAATTCCTTTGCTCAGAGATCCAGAAAACTTGTTATCTTGAAGAATCAAGTCAGAAAGCTTTCGCAGCCGGAATATACCTTCAGATATACCAGTGAGATAATTCATCCCAACACAGATGTGCTCTAAAGAACCACAATCGCCAAGTCCTGATGGAAGAACACCCGTGAAGAAGTTCGCAGCGAGCTTCAAAACCCGGAGTGAAGAAGAAGCATTACAGACACCAGTCGGAAAAGAGCCGTTCAAAAAGTTTTGAGACATATCAAGGACTTGAATTGAAGGTAAATGGAAAGTATCCGGAACAGGACCATTAAAATCATTAAAGCTCAAGTCCATAGCCTCTAAATTCGACAAATTGAACAGCGAAGACGGAACCGGACCTTTAAGAAAGTTACGAGAAAGATTGAGAGTTTTGAGCTGATCCAAAGAGCCCAAAGTCTCAGAAAGCTTACCCATTAGTCTCATGCCCTGAAGCTCCAACTTCACCACTCTCCCTTTATCAGAACCATCCTCAAATCCCAGAGAAGATGAAGAATTACATTGGACTCCTGTCCATGTACAGCAATTGGAAGAAGAATTGGTTTCCCACCCAGGAATCGAAGTTTGGAGAACCGCCATGAAAGCTTGTAAAGCTTTCAAATCATTTGGGTCGCATTTCAGGTTCTGATCGGGACTCTGAGCGTGAGCTCGGAAGAAGCAACACCCAATAACAATTAGAAGCAACACCCAGAAATCTTGAACACCCATTTGAGAGAATCACACGCAGATGGGAGAGAAAGAGAAAGAAAAAAAAAAAAAACACAAGTGGTTTAATCAAGTAGAGTCCAGCATTCTGCAGATTAAGAACCAAGGCCAAAGAAAAACATGTATA
This sequence comes from Trema orientale, assembly GCA_002914845.1. Lineage (NCBI taxonomy): Eukaryota > Viridiplantae > Streptophyta > Magnoliopsida > Rosales > Cannabaceae > Trema > Trema orientale. The sequence goes on from JXTC01000429.1 coordinate 127,439, forward strand.
AGATAAAAAAGGCCAAAACCCCAGAAAGAGAATGGAAGGAAAAAGCTAAAACGAAATCAAAATGATAGTGTTTTTTTTTTTATGTGAAAGAATAAGAATATAAGAGAGAAAAAGAAAAAGACGAACCTCTCAGAAAGGGAAATGGCGGATAGAGATAGCTAGAGAGAGAGAGTGTGTGAGGGTCTTAGAGAGAGAAATGTAATGCTTTGACTTCAACACGGTTGTAGGTTTTGTGGGTATGAATGAAAGAATGAAACGAAGCGGCTCTTCCTTCAGTTCCAGAAGAGAGAGAAAGTGTAGAGAGAGAGAACAGAGAGGAAGAAAAAAGAAGGTTATATAACTGTGTTCCAAAAAAAAAAAAAGAACAACAAGAATAGTTACTGGTTATAACAGGTGAAGAGGGAGAAATGATATAAAAGGAGTGACCGGGAGAAGTGTCACGTGATGACCGGTGATAGGCGGTGAGGGGGTTTTGGTAAAGTTGGATGAGACTGTGGGAAGAAGAAGAAGAAGAAGAAGAAGAAGACAATGAGCAGAGCAATGGGATTCAAAAGTCAAAGGGTGGGTGGCGACACGTACACGGAGTTTCCTCCCTTGGCTGCCTCTTTATTCCACTTTTCTTCCTTTTTTTTTCCATTTTTAATTATTTTTTTCTTTTTATATAAAATTTTCTTGTTTCTAATTTCTTCTTGTCGTTATTTGTTCAATATGAGATTCAATTCGAACCTTTTCAAAATTTCACATACTTTATTAACTCAACCATTTAAATATTTTTCTTTTCATCAGAGCCCAAAAAAAAAAAAAACCATTTGAATATTTTATTTGTTTATGGTTCACTAAACATGCAATAAATAGAATTTGTTTGTTTTTTGTTGGTTTCAAAAACTGTTTCCAAATTTTTGTTTAGTCATTAAAAATATGTACCATCTACATCTAATAGAAGTAGTGTACTAAACCTTTTTCGGGGAAAAAAAAAGGTAGTAGTGTACTAAACATTCCATAACCATTTTCTGTAAATAAAGAAAAATAAATAAACTGACCAAATTATGTTAGAGACTAAAGCTGTATACATATTAAAAAGAGTTTTTGACATGATTAGTCCCTGAATTTTTCGATGATTTGTAATGTATTCCCTGAATTTTTTTTTTTTGGCAATTAAGACCCTGAATTTAGAATTTTTGGCAATGTATCCCCTGAACTTTTTTTTTTGGCAATTAGGACCCTGAATTTAGAGTTTTTGGCATGATTAGTCCTTGAATTTTTCGTTGATTTGCAATTTATTTTTTTATTGTTTAAAAATTTGAATATAACTCAGGGGATATATTGCAAATCAGTGAAAAATTCAAGGACTAATCATGCCAAAAACTCTAAATTCAGGGTCCTAATTGCCAAAAAAAAAATTTCAGGGGATACCTTGCAAATCTACGAAAAATTCAGGGGCTAATCATGCCAAAAATTATAAATTCAGGGTCCTAATTGCCAAAAAAAAAATTCAGGGGATACATTGCAAATCATCGAAAAATTCAGGGACTAATCATGCTAAAAACCCTATTAAAAACCAAGGAACTAATATCAATAATATTAAGTTTAGGAGCTAAGACGTAATTTTTTGCATAATTAATGGAGCAATATAATATTGATCAGTACTTTTACATGCTAGGCTATGACCTAAAATTAACGTGTATATGTTTTTCATTTTGCAACATTTTGCCACCAGTAGTGGTAAAGAAACATTACTTGCCATTTAATACAAGTATGGCTCTTTTTGCTATTTAATGATTATCCATTTACTAATTTCTTGTCTAGTTCATTTGCAACTTTCAAGGAAAAAGAAAAAAGAAAAAAAAAAGTTGTGTGTGGATACTGGACTGTCTACTTCTGAGACTGACTGAGCGGTTTGTCTTCTTTGGAGGAAAGGATTATAATATTATATAGATCCCCTCATATTTTGGATCAAAAACATTGAAATGCTCTTCTTGCCCCTTTATTTTTCTTACTTTCTAAGTTACTATAATTAATTTTGGTGTTTTCCGGATTACCTTTTCGTTTGTCTCTAGTTTTTTTTTTTTTTTTTTGAAAGGGTTTGTCTCTAGTTTTACAAATACCTTCTACGTTACTCAATTAGTGTCTCAACTAGAGAACTTTGTACTTCTCTTGTTAACATTTCATTAATTGTCTGATCAGAAATTTGTAACGAAATTTCTAAAGCATATTTTCATCCATTTGATGTTTTATTCCCTCTCCACCTAATTAATCTTTTGATATATCATTCCATTTAAGCAGTTACAAAATTAATAGAAAATAAATAAATAAAACTAAACTTACTCGTTCAATACTTTCTGTTTTTAAGCTAATATATCAATAATCGAATGGAAAGACGTAAAAAGATAGACAAACTAAACAAATGTTTTGTGTCACATATTTTGTAACAATAAATGCTAAAGGGCACGCACTAATAGAGGTGAGCCCAATATCTTAAAATTTGCACCTAGCCTCATATTTTAATTAGTTTGGAATCTTAATCACCACGGGTATCCTTTAACACGACTTTGTAACTTATGACTTCCAATTAAGCACTTCTTTTACTCCAGTATATAATTGAGCCAACAACATTTTGTAGCAAAAAAAAAATTAATATCATGGATTAAACTGTTGGAATTTAAAAATAATTTTCGCAGCGGAAGATTGGCCCAGAAATATTCAAAAATTTTCTCAAAACAATTGACTATATGAGTGCATAGTATTAATTTATAGCAAATAGGAACACACAAAGAGAATAGATCTAATACCTCTTGTAGCTTATCAGCGGATCCTAGCTTTATTGTCTTCTAAACCACGATCTTCCAATCCAAGCCTCAAGCACAACTGGATGAACGTGTGAGCGTTGCGTACAATTTCTTAAACTCACACTTTAGGCACTTGCAATTTTCTCAACACATGAGATTGCAAGAGTTTTTGTTCTACAGAGAATAGGAAGACACTCTTCTTTTTCTCTCTAGTTTATGGAGGCTCTGTAGAAAATAATACGTAGTGTATCTATTATCTGCTAGGGTTTTCTTTATGTATATATATATATATATATTTATTTATTAAACTATTTAATAAATAAATTATTAATCAAATTAATATATATATATATATAATATAAATAAAACGTAACCTTTCTTTTTTTTTTAACTTATACTTATATATATATATATATATATATATAACTTAAAACAAAAAACGTAACCAAAAAAGAAACGTGAACTTTTGTTTTATAAAGAAAACGTTATATATATATATATAACTAATTAATCTAATTAATTAATATATATATATATATATATATCTATAAATTAGCAGATAACTCTTTCAAAGAGAAGTGTTTCACTTTTAGTCAGTTTCCCAATTTTTATTTATCTAATTATCTGATAATTAGATATTTTTAAATTCAAAATTTAAACAAATTAGGAAACTTATCCCTCCATAAATTTAAATTAATTAATTCAAAATTAATTAATTAATTAATTAATAACAATTATTAATTACATAAAGATAAACTATTTATCTAGACAAAGTGTGCAGTAATAGAAATAATGTAATATCCAGTACAGTGTTTGTAAGAAGTGGAATTGGGGACCTATGGACCTGTAATTCAAGCTCCAATAAATTATGACAATTAATTAAACTCTTTAATTAATTTGTCTAAATTATTAATTCCAGTATTACTCCACTAAAAATCTGGAATTGCACTCTTGAAGTTACAGAATTAATTTACTCAGAAAACAGCGAGCAGTCCATCGATTTAATCATTACATGCAGTTCAATCCTCCATAGACAATTCATAATTGGAGCTAGGTCAGGTTCCGTTTACCTCTCCAATTACATCTTTATCCTTGTGTACCGTTGATTCTCTAATAAACAATTAATTTATAAATCTATTATAAATTGAGTACTCAAACTGTTCAAGTCCTGAATCAATACACAAGGGAATCATCTTTCTAGCTTCCCGATAGAAGGAATGGATTCCATATCTGTAAGTTACATTCTCAGCTACTCATCTCATCATGCTCCCAAGATACAAGTATTTCGGTCTGTTTAAAAACAAACCTTTAACAAGCATGTCAAAGAACATAATGTTATAAATAGGAGTCTATAACTACTCAGGATTAAGATTGATCTACATATGATCATCTAGTGACATTATTTGAACTCTCAACAGTTAACGGAATTTATGTGAGATTCAAATCATGTCTGGTCCAGTCCTATATAATCGAATTATATAAAGTACCTCCATTGTAATATCAACACATCAATAGTCCGGATAAGAAAATTACATTCTCAATATTAATGGACCGTACTAATAATATTTAATTAAAGATCCCAAATTTTAATTAATTATTACGGACTATATTTAGTTTATTATCCATAAATTTAATCCTCATGTATGTAACACTTATATACTAAATTTGTGGTTACATAAATAAACTAGGGATTTTCTGATATTTAAAGACATACCAATTATGTACAAATTCAAATAGAAAAATGTCATTTTATTAATTCAGCAAATATCCAAAATATACATGCTTTTAGGGCATAAACCCTAACATAAACGCCCTAATCATTTACTTCTCAGACCAATTAAAATAAAAATTAAATACGCACCCACAAGATTTATAGTGAATCATCTAGTGCAAGAGAGTTACATACATCTACTTTTTAGTCGTTGCACATCTTTATTGTGATGAAGGATAAAGAATACATAAAAGATCTCACGTTATTCGTTACTCATATTTAATAACTCTCTCTATAATCTTATTTACCCTAATTTGGCCCACTAATATCCTTTTTATACTAGGAAAGCTAGGACAACCAAAATATATACATGTACAAAATCTCAAAAACACCCCTTACTAAGGCTTGCCACATCCTTCAAACCCTCATTTTAACATTACTACAAAGGTCGATCCGTATATTAAACACTCTAGTATTCTGTCATAATAGTTTTCGTTAATGTGATTAAATTTCACACATAAAACAATGTCATACATGATTAAGGTAGAAAATGTGTCACATTGTAACATATTGTTGCTAAACTTTCTTCCTTATGGGAATATATGTTCAATGTTTAAAGAAAATAGTATACATGACTAAGGCAAGTATGTGTCATATAAATTTATTTCCTTCCAACTTATTCCCCACTACAAGGGGTCATGTGGCCTTGCACATAAAACTTTGGTGGTAAAAAAAATCAAAGAATTACGAGAATTCATCGATCATTAGGAATTTAGGTGTTACTAAATGGGTAAAATGGAAATTTATGTGCTTCAAAGAAAGAGTAGAAAAGAATTATGACTAGTGATACACTTGTGAAAGACTAGAAATCGTAAGTAATAATTTTTGTTCTCTTTTAAACATTTCACCTTGCACATATTGAGCTACCTCATTTTAGTAGATACTAATTAAAAGCATGTGTTGTGTACCTGCATCGTTGGCAGAATGATATATATATATGTAGACACACACACATAGGGTTATTATTTTCAGGGAAAAAAAATTGGATTTTTTATTTTAGCAAAAAACAAAATCTTGGGTTTTTTTTTATATCAAATAAAATTATGAATTTTTTTTTCATTCGAGAAATAAAAATTTGGGTTTCTGATTATATCAAATAAAACGTTGATACTTTTAAACCCAATTAGATCCAAAACAACCATTTGATCAAAATTTGGTAGGCAAAAAGAATAACATAACCAAGAAACGACTTAATTTCTTATTTTTTTTTTATACTTTTGAACCTTTTTTTTTTTTGTTCAACTATGCCAACTTTATTGATATAGAACGACATCGGTTTTGTCTTAATAAGGACGTTTGGCAATAAGAATAGCCTGATATGTAGTGCATGACATTGTATAGTAAGGATAAATGCGACATCTAATTTATTTCGCAAGCTAATTTTTTACCAAATCATTGATTTAGGCCTAATTTAATTGGATGATTTTTTTTAATTGTAATTTAATTGGATTTTATAATCCAAAAATTTTATTTGATATAACTAGAAATTCAAGATTTTTTTAGGGGATGGCTACGGTAGGGGCGTCCCTACGTAGGGTCATGCCTTAATTATCGTTGGATGGGAATCTGTGGAGAATAACGGGAATCTGTGGAGAATTTATTTATATACAGATTCTCATCCAACGGTGAATAAACAGGGCCCTACGTAGGGGCGCCCCTACTGTAGACGCGCCCTTTTTTTTAAACTAAAATTAGAGAAGGTTAGGGTTTTTTTTTCACCACCAGAAACGCATGTTTTTTTTTTTCCAAAACTAAATAACTCAAGGTTTTTTTTTTTTAATAATAACCCTATATATAATGTACAAAGGGGAAAAAATAGAACAGACAACAATTTTTTTTCAAAAAGATTATTGGGGATGGCTACGGTAGGGGCGTCCCTACGTAGGGTCATGCCTTAATTATCGTTGGATGGGAATCTGTAGAGAATCTATTTATATACAGATTATCATCCAACGGTGAATAGACAGGGCCCTACGTAAGGGCGCCCCTACTGTAGACGCGCCCTTATTTATTTGACTGTACGACCAAAAATAATCTTCGTCCAATGCGTGCCTTTTGACGAAGTCGAAAGCTTCAACCCCTTTTATATAAAGTAGGGATAATTAAGTAACTGAATCATGCGCGCATTTCAACTTTTCGTTCAATTTATGTCTTGCATTATCGATTCATATATTGTATCTCGCTCTTTTTCATATTGCATTTTATCAATATTTTTCTTAAATTTAAGATTTGTTACTCATTCATAGTCTTTTTTTCGTAAGCTAATTTTACCAAAATTCATATATTGCATACCGCTCTTTAATATTGCATTCTATAGACTATAGTGCAAGACATAGGTAGACAACTCCCTTTTCTCTCGACTCACCTTTTTTTTCTTCTTCCTCCTTGCTTTATTCTATCCTCAAATCCAGAAAAATACCTTGGTAAACTCACTAGTCATAATTGGTATTTGACCCAATATATTTGTGAATTTTTCACGGAAAAAACAATGTTGATGATATCATAATGCGATATTTATATTGAATTTTAAACTCAAAGTGTAAGCTATAAATATGTATTTATCCTTAATTAGATAAATATAATAAAATATTAAGCGACCAATCTTTTTGAAAAAAAAAAAGAACAAGAAAAGACAAATTAGTAATTTTCAAAATGTTGAAGTTCCAACCGGCTGTTTTACGTAATAAGAGATGCATTAGAAAGTATTATTACATCCATCGTGTGATCTGGCGTTTATTTATTCTCTTTCCTTCGTTTATGAGTTGTTATATTCACTTGTTACCCAGTTTGAGGAATATTTCGATTCCCATCAAAACCTTTGTAAAAGGGATTAGTCCTTACATAATTTAATTAAGTCGTCCACATATATCTTTCTTTCCACTAATTGAAAGTTGACAAAGAAATTGACATATTAAACTATTCGATGGCTAAAATTTTTTGAGACGTGTCTCTTGTATTATGTTATAAAATTTGATTAATTATTTACCAAACTGATGGGTACTCTCAAATATATTTATAAATATAGTTTCAATAAGTCAAGAAAATAAACCCAAAAAGACTTTAGAACCCAAAAGAGAGAAAATGAGAAAGGAAATTGCAAAACTATTTATGTTTTTTTATGTGAACGTCTGTAAAATAAGGCCGATAAGAGCAACTTGATTGTTGAATTTGGGGTTCCCTTTTGAAACCACTATTCCTATTTCAAGTAGGTGTTTAGATTGTTGCAAATATTGAATATGTCATTTATTATTTTGTTTTCTATTGACTTTTTGGTAAATAACTCGATAGTTTTGGTTGAATATGTGGACCAGAAAAATGTTGAAATCTAGAGAACTCTAAAGTCAACTATGAATCCACAGTTCAAACAAATCAGGCTAATCCCTGTTCATTTCTCCTAGCAAAAATGCATTCTATATATAACAAGAGGTCCTTGCGATCTGTTCCTTCATTTATTTATTTATTTATTTATTTTTAAGAGGCCTTCAAATCTAACTCACCTTTGAATATTCATAATCGCTGTCCTTGTCACTAATTGACAAAAAACAATAGAAGTTTGCAAAGGCAAGGCCAAGGAAATACTTCTTTATTGTATACGCAGTTGTCTTTGTCCTTGATGCTTATATAGTTATGATTATAAGCAAGAATAATTTAATTGATAATCTCCTCAAATATTGATTTAGAAAGAAGGAAATATTGCATTTGCATGGATGAGGTTTCTGTACATGCACCAAAAGAGGGGAAAAAAAAAGGCTCATTTTTTCAAATATATGCAAATCTTGAATCCATTTTGATTTTCTTTTTTATTCTATTTTGCATTAGGTTTATTCTATATATTTAAATTGACTATTTTAACCTTAAATGAGGGTCAAATGAGGTCTTGTTTATATCAAAATTTTAAACAAATGGGTATCCTAAGAGAAACGCAATTTTGAAGAGTAATTATGTGGCACTTTTAAAGTTTAGGGTTAATTATAGTATTTGCCCTTGAATTATACTGTGTACCACTTTAGTCTCGGAATTTTCAACTTACAAAGTGGACTATCTTAAATTATGTAATTATTATTGCAATGGTCCATTTGTTAAAACTGTTAATTTTTAATGAAAAGCAGTCATATGCAAAGTATCAATTCAATTTAACTGTATATAATTGTCCTTTAATCATATATGGAGCTAGGTGTTACGCCCCGCTCATTTGGCTCTCAAAAATCCAAGTGTTGCTGCCCCATGGTCATAAGATCCTCTATATATATAATACTCACCTAAGAGGATGGAGAAAGACCCTAGAACGTAGTGGACACTTCTAGAATAATCAAGAGAGATCTTGGCCATGCTAAAAGACTCTAATTAGCGCTATTAAGTCCTCGAAGGCTCTAGACAAGGCCGGTTAGTGCTAGATGGCTTTGAATGATCCTAAAAGCTCCTAGAATGACTTAGAAGAGCCAAGATGGTAGGTGAACCTCCTAGAAGGATCTAGGTCATGCTTATTCTAGATTTCTCTGTATAAATATCTTTGTAGATATTACTATTTTAGTTTGGAAGATACTAGACCCTTTATAAGATCATGTCACTTGACACGATCATAACCATTGGTTGATTTAGGCTTTGCCTACATAAAGGACCCTTTGAGTTCATTTGTACATAAGTCCCATTTGAGAGATTTATAAATATACTTAGAGTAATACAAAGCTTTCATTCACTCAAACTATCATATTTTGCCACTTTATCTTAAAGCTCACTCTAAGTCCCTTTTCTTGAGTATTGGTTATGTGAGTTGGCTAACTTAGTACAACGGACCATACTAAGTGCTGCACGATTGCCTAGTTTGAGGCTACGGTCATGATAGTGTAGTATCAGAGCTTTGGTTGCTTGTTATATCTTGGTGGTTACATTGTCTATATGAAGACTATAACTGTAACTCCCGACCCCATTGAAGTTGGTGCTTCTGAGCGTGGGCGTGATGATGGGAAGAAAGGTACAATTTGCGGCAAGTCGAGAGACGTGGTAGCTAGCTTGGAGGCTAGAGTGACCTGACTAAAGTCTAACATAGGCACGCTGGGCGAGCGAGTAGACGATCTAGATGGCCGTTGCGATGGTTTAGAGACCGAGGATGCAAATATCCACAATGGCATCAAAGATGCACTTGGTAGGCTAGAGGCCGACTTAAGACATGAGATCAAGTCCCTTCATTCGGAGATTGTCAAGGTACAAGATCTCTTCCAAAGAGAACTCACTAATATTTTACTTAGAGTAGATGAGATGGGTGGTAATCTTGCTTTGTACAAGCGAGCGGTGGCCACAAGGATGACCACCACCATGACCATTGAGGCAAGGAAGGTCAACGTGTCTAAACCAAAGACCTTCAATGGTACTCGAAATGCTCAGGAAGTTGAGAACTTGCTATGAGGACTCGAGCAATACTTCAAGGCTACTGGTGTGACAGATGACGCCGATAAAATTCGTAATGTTACATTGTATCTAACCGATACTGCCATGCTATGGTGGAGGCAGAGACACAGAGAGATGCAATGAGGTGTGTACACCATAACCACCTTTGATGACTTCAAAAGAGAGCTTAAGAAGCAATTCTTCCCTAAGAATGCCAAGGAGCAGGCAAGAGGCCATCTTCACCGCCTCAAGCAATCTAATAGTGTTAGAGACTACGTGAAAGAGTTTACTATACTCTTGCTCGAACTCCCTGACACTTCAGACAAGGATGCCATGTTCTTGTTCATGGATGGCCTTTAGAATTAGGCTAAGTTAGAGCTCAGACATCGTGGTGTCCAAGACTTGGCTGATACGATTGCTATAGCTGAGAGCCTTGTTGATTACTCCACCAACAAGGACCTCTTCAAGGCCAAGGATAAGAAGGGTGGTGGTGCAAAGAATGAAGAAGATCAAACAAAGGGAGAAAAATAGAACAAAGATAGTTCCTCCTACAAGCACAAGGATAAGGGCAAAGAGAAGGGAAAGACTGTGACTTCTCCAAACCAAAAGTCAAGTGCTTCCTTTATAATAGGCCACATTAGGCACGTGAGTGTCCTAAGAAGAAAGCTCGCAATGTTTTAATTGCCTCTGAACCAAGCCAAGAAGGAGGTGATAGGGAAGATAGTGGCACACATGTTGGTTCCTTACAACTCCTCAACGCCTTGCAATTGGCCCCTAAGTCACAAGCTAAGAGCCTACTCTTTGCAAATGCAACAATCAATAGCAAGGTCATAAGGCCTTGATTGACACGAGCGTATCCCACAACTTTGTCTCCGTTGAGGAAGCTAGACAGTTGGGCATGTCGGTGACTAATGGAGGAGGATCTCTCAAGGCGATAAACTCAGTAGCACGCCCCATCCATGGGGTTGCTCATGGTGTCAAGGCTAGCCTAGGTGTATGAGCTGGCTAACTTGACTTATCAATGGTGCTAATAGATGACTTTACGGCGGTGCTTGGTTTGGAGTTCCTTGATGTAGTACGGGTATTCTCCGTTCTTTTTGTCAACTCTATGTGCATCATGGATAGTGAAAAGGCTTATGTGGTACCAATAGAACGGTCCACGAAAGCAAGAAATAAAGTACTCTCTGCACTTCAATTCAAGAAGGGCTTGAGAAAAGAGGAGAAGAATTACTTGGCCATCCTCAAGGAGCACGATGATGAAGAGTTAGAACCTCAAGGTAACTTGCCCACAGAGGTGTAAGCTATCGTGGATGAATTCCAAGATATGATGCCTAACGCCCTACCCAAGAAACTTCAACCTAGGAGGGAGGTGAATCACAAAATCGAGCTTGAGCCAAGCACGAGGCCACCTGCGATAAGTCCATATCGAATGGCCCCTCTGGAGTTGGCGGAACTCTGGAAACAACTTAAGGAGTTGCTTGATGTGGGTTTCATCAGGCCCTCCAAAGCTCTTTTTGGTGCCCCAGTGTTATTCCAGAAAAAGAAAGATGACTCACTAAGGATGTGCATTGACTACTGGGCTCTAATAAGGTGACAGTGAAGAAAAGTACCCTATCCTGCTTATTGCTGACTTATTTGATTAACTTAAGAATGCTAGATACTTTTCAAAGTTTGATCTACGCTCGGGGTACTACCAAGTGTGCATAGCAGAGGGAGATGAGCCCAAGACCATATGCATGATAAGGTATAGTGCCTATGAGTTCTTAATCATGCCATTTGGTCTTACTAATATACCTGCTACTTTCTGTACCCTTATGAATAAGTTATTCTATCCCTACCTCGATCTGTTCGTGATAATCTATCTTAATAATATAGTTATTTATAGCAAGACCATGGAAGAACACCTAGAACATTTGAGCAAGGTGTTCGAGATCCTGAGGAAGAATCAGTTATTCATCAAGAAAGAGAAGTGTTCCTTCGCCTAAGAAGAAGTGATGTCCTTAGGGCATAAGATAAAGGATGGTAAGCTTATGACGGATGAGGCCAAGGTGCAAGCCATCCAAAAGTAGGAACCTCCTACTAAGGTACCAGAGTTGAGATCCTTCCTCGAACTTGTGAACTACTATAGGCGGTTCATCAAGTCCTACTTAGTGAGAGCAGCCCCACTTACTAACCTGCTCAAGAAGAACAAGTCTTGAGAGTGGACATCTGAGTGTCAAGCTTCATTCGAAGACTTGAAGAGGGAGGTGAGTAAGGAGCTGATTCTTAACTTGCCTAATTACTCTAAGGCATATGAGCTTCACACGGATGCCTTCGACCTTGCTATTAGTGATGTACTAATGCAAGAGGGGCATCCTATTGCTTACAAAAACTGCAAGCTCAATGACACCGAGAGACACTACACGGTATAAGAAAAAGATATGACTGCCATCATCCATTTTCTAAGAGTGTGGCAGCACTACTTGTTGGGCACTCACTTCACGATCATGACCGACAATGTAGCCATAAGCTACTTCTAAACTCAGAAGAAGTTAAGTCCTAAGCAAGCTCAGCGGCAATACTTTTTGGCAGAGTTCTACTATAGGCTTGAATACAAGCCTGGGAAGGCTAATATGGTGGTGGATGCTCTAAGTAGAAAGGCGGAGCTGGTCGCTTTAAGCAGGCCCGATAGCACCTTAATAGAGAAAATCAAGGAAGGGCTAAAACATGATGTTCTTGTAAAGAGCCTGCTACCCCTAGTGAAGAAAGGAAAGACGAGTCACTTTTGGCTGAGCAATAAACTTCTCTACGCTAAAGACAACCGACTCTATGTATCTAAGTGAGGAATTTTAAGGAAAGAGCTTATCAAAGAGTGCCATGATTCTTTGTGGGCTAGCCACCTAGGTCATAAGCATACCATTGCTCTTCTCAAAGCTGTCAACTATTGGCCTCAGTTGAGGGACGATGTTGAGGCCTATGTAAGAACTTGTCTTGTGTGCCAACAAGATAAGGTAGAGCTATAATCACCGGATGGATTATTGGAACCTTTCCCCATTTCTGAGAGGCCACAGGAGAGTGTTTCCATGAATTTTATTACTAGTCTGCCTAAGTCGGAGGGCTTTGGCAATATTATAGTGGTGGTTGATCGCTTCAGCAAGTATGCCACCTTTATACCTGCTTCACCCGATTGTCCCGCCGATGAGACCGTACGGCTCTTTATGAAGTATATTGTAAAGCTCTGGGGTATTCCGTCGAACATAGTTAGTAATTGTGACCCCCGATTCATTGGAAGGTTTTGGACAATACTGTTCAAGTTGATGGATTCAGACTTAAACTTTTCTAGTAGCTTTTACCCCCAAAGCGATAGCTAGATAGAGAGGGTGAATGCCTTGCTGGAGCTATACTTGAGGTACTTTGTGAGTGCTAACCAAAAAGATTAGGCAAAATTACTTGATGTAGCCTAATTTTCCTTTAACCTTCAGAGGAACGAGTTCACGAGTAAGAGCCCCTTTGATATAGTCATGGGCTAACAACCTATGACTCTACATATCTTGGTGACAAGTTATGGTGAGAAGAGTTAAACAACATTCAAGTTTACCAAGGCATGGCATGAGTAAGCGGAGTTGGCTAGGGCCTAGTTGAACAAATCTTCCAAGAGAATGAAGATGTGGGCTGACAAAAATAGGAGGCATATTAAGTACCAAGAGGGAGACTTAGTCCTTGTCAAATTGCTGCCCTAACAATTCAAAACCTTGAGGAAGGGGCATAAAGGGTTGGTGCAAAAGTACAAGAATCCATTCCCGGTGCTCAAGCATGTGGGCAAAGTATCCTACAAGCTTCAACCCCCTGCCAAGTTGAAGATCTTTCTTATCTTCCATGTAAGCATGCTAAAACCATACCATAGAGACGAGAAAGATCTTTCAAGAGGTGAGTCCAAAAGGGTTCCTTCTACGGTGGTAACTTCTTTTGATAAAGAGGTAGAAGTTATTCTAGCCGATTGCTTGATCCGCCGATGTGGTGTGCCTAATTATCGAGAATACTTGATGAAATGGAAGAATTTATCCAAGGCCGAGGCTAACTAGGAGCATGAGGATGCCTTGTGACAATTCAAAGACCATATCGAACGGTTCAAGATTGATAGCTTGACGGGGACGTCGTGAACTTAAGTAGGGGAAGGTGTTATGCACCGCTCATTTGACTCCAAAAAATCTAAGTGTTGCTGCCCCATGGTCCTAAGATCCTCTATATATACACTGCTCACCCAAGAGGATGGGAGAAGACCCTAGAATATGGTAGACACTTCTAGAATGATCAAGAGAGATCTTGGCTATGCTAGAAGACTGTAGTTAGCACTACTAAGTCCTAGAAGGCTCTAAACAAGGCCGATTAGTGCTAGATGGCTTAGGATGATCTTAGAAGCTCCTAGAATGACTTAGAAGAGCCAAGATGGTGGGTGAACCTCCTGGAAAGATCTAGGTCATACTTGTTCTAGATTTCTCTATGTAAATATCTTTGTAGATATTACTATTTTATTTGGGAAGATTCTAGACCCCTTGTAAGATTATACCACTTGGCACGATCATAACCATTGGTTAGTTTAAGCTTTACTTATATAAAGGACCCCTTGGGTTCATTGTATACAAGTCCCATTTGAGAGAATTGTAAGCATACTTAGAGTAATGCAAAGCTTTTATTTACTCAAACTCTCATATTTTGCTACTTTATCTCAAAGCTCACTCTAAGTCCCTTTTCTTGAGTGTTGGTTGTGTGAGTTGGCTGACTTAATGCAACGGACCGTGCTAAGTGCAGCACAATTATCTAGTTTGAGGCTAGGGTCGTGACAAAGATTAACTAAGGAAAACTTATATATGATCCCAATATTTTCCTTACCTTATGCAGTGCTGAACTCATATTTTTTATTTTAAGAAAATTTTCACACTTGCCTTGATTGTTTGATTCAAGTGAATCTAACAACATTATGTGAGAAATAAAAAAAAAAAGACGAGGAGTTTAAGAAAAAAACAATATGTGATAAACAGACAATTGTTGCAATAATTGCATACACAATTCAGGATAGTCCGATAATTAAGTTGAAAATTCGGGGCCAAAATAGTTCAATAAATATAATTCAAGAGCTATTACTATAATTAGTTACCTTAAGTTTAATATAAGAAACAATATTTAAGTAATATAACTATCAAGTGGAGGTTTCAAAATTATAATTACATACCCACATGACAGTTGACCTTTGCAAGTGTGTCCCTCTATTAGTGCAATATTTTGATGCAATGAGTGAAATTACAAGAGAGACTACTCACAATCAATAACTAAAGCTCGGCAAAATTGTCGCTTTATTTCTCTAATCTCATCTTAAATTCTTAAGTCACATTTTATATATAATCGATAATAGGACGTTCGATGCTTGCAAGATCAGTACAAGTAAAGTCTTTGATTCAATAAACAATTATTGTCGATTAACTTAGCTGAAATTGATTTTTCAAGTACTTGTAAAACATGAGCTGATATTACTTCCATAAAAGTCATGAATTCCCTTGTTATGAATTTTTTTTTCCTACTATTCATAAAATCATGTTTCCAATATGTCGAGGAATAGACCATAAAGTTAGATCACACACTCTTTAACACCATTAACAGAAAATGAGCTATAAACATAAGTTCATTGTCTACTTTTTTTCTCCTTTTTTTTGCTAGAGAGTTTATTATTCATTTAGGATTAAGATAGACATCCCCTAATTTTTAAGTTTTTAATTAGTTAGTTATGGTGCTTACACTTGAACTTTAATTTCAAATGGTAGTGTATCCAACATACAACAGTGCTTTTTATCCGAAGTTAATATTTTGATGATTCAAGATTCATTACTAATTAAAGAAGGAATTAATATAATCTTGTCCAAATAGAGTGTCCAGCTCTATTTATTGATTTTGAACGTGTTTTTATTTCATAAAAGATTATGTCTCTCACTTGTGAATGACTATTCATATGTATAATGAATTAATATATACCTATGAGACTTTTAGTTTGGTAATTGTTTAGAATATATAATTAAATTTGATGTGAGATCCAGTTTAACATAAACATCCTTCATCGATAAACTTGTTAGAGTTACAAGCCAAAACGATCAATAAAGTCTAATAGAGTCTATATATAAATAAAGCATCTAACTTTATTTCTCAAGTGTGAACACATTCAATTATTCGCCATATAATATGTATTTATGTATTATGTGAATATCTAAGATATTCACATAAAATACATATAATTTAATTAATTTGACTTTAATTTAAATTATAATTAGAAAAATACAAATGTAAATTAGAAGGCTAATAATACAAACGGTATAATTAGGACTTTTTATGATAAAACTTCAAAAAAACTAGGTATAAAAGTATATGCATAGGAAAAAACTGGTAAATTTATTTTTTTTATAAATGAAATTCCTCATCTAATTATATTAAAAACCTAATAAACGGCTCTATGAATTACATAAAGTACAAACAAAGGGTCAAAAATCTTACCCAAGAGAAAAAACAACACTATCAAAACTCACAACTGACAAGTGTGAGACTAAAATAATCAATAACATGGGTTAGTTAATCCAGCAAGAAACAGGCAAAATAAATTTCACCATCGAGAGACAGCAAGCTCTTTAAAAGCGTCCATCAGTAGACGCTGTAGTAGACCTATGGCATCCATCTATAAACACTATAACATATCCATTACGTCCATCAATAGACACCGCAACATTTCTATAAGCCCCTAAAAAGTACTACCAACAAGTATTTTGACTACTCATTAGCGAGCCACGAGTTTGTCACCTGGCCTCTCATCTAGGTTGAGCAAGCCATTGCCCTCTTTGTGGTTTGTACCCTACATTACTGGTCTCCTCCATAGCCAAGAAATGATATTACTTTGCAAATTGACTAAATAATTATCACCTAAAGTAGCTCATGAGACTTGCTTCTTTCAAATTTCTTTTAGTTCAACTACATTTAACAACAGAAAGTGTAAAGCGGGACAAAAAGCAACGTTTATTAAAGGACTATGTGCCACATTTCAAAATTTAGGTATTAGGTACGGTGGAAAAATTATATTTTAGATGTTAGGGGGCATTTCAGTGAGACAAGGTCAAGGGAAAAGGTGTAATATACATAATAATATGCATTATTATAACACGGAACATTTGGTTTTATTCGAGAATGTTCTAATATTTTTCCAAAATGAGTTAATAGTTAAGTAAAGATATATATATTTTTTTTTTAAAAAGTGGGGCTTAACTAATGACCACCACTTACTACAAATTGAAAAGAAAATTATACACACACTAGCAAGGCTTGTACCCCTGACCCCTCAAACTCACACACACATCCCTCAAACTTTGGACTAATTAAGTAAAGATATTATTCCAGCTAGTTGAAGCTCAACATGACTACAAAGTTTTAAAAAATAAATAAATAAATAAATAATAAGTGGGGCCTAACTAATAACCTCTACTTATTATAAATTAAAGGAAAATATATACTACTACACAATCTACATCCCACCCTATTAGGGATAATAGGTTTTCACGCATACTCCCGATGTGACTTGAACTTATGACCGAGATCTCAAGTAGTGGGTGCTCTTACCATTTAAGCCGAACGCTAAAGTCTAACTTAATTAGCACCTAATTAATGTTTTTTTGTTTTTTATTTAGTTTTTTTTTTTTCAGAAAACTTGATATGAATTAGTTGAAATGGCTTTTGTTCTGATGTGTTCGTTAGTCTTGACCACCTAATTGCCAACTTACGGATCTAGATCTTCTTTAAATTGACTAAGCTAGATTATTCTTATTCTTTTATATTTATTATGTGAAATCTGAATCTGATTATGACAAATAGTGCAGATTTGGGCTGTCTTAAATGGACTGCATGCAATCCTGCGTACAACTTCTTCCAATTATTATTTTATTTTTCGTATTCTACCTAAGTGGATACATTACGTAATAATGTTAATTCAACAATAAGATGGTGACAAAATGTATTAAGAATTAAATTTAATATAACTTATTCTAAGAAAGTAGACATATGTAGCCCTTTGAAGTGTCTGGAATATGCATCAATCTGTCAAGAAGCGTGTACCATTTTTTTTTCCTGAAGAAGAAAAAGATTCTCTATATCTAATCTATTAATTAATATTTAGGGCAAGTTATGTACAAAAAAAAAAAAACCCTATTAAAAAAATAATAGCCATATATTCTAATTATATTTTGAAAATTCTTCCACTATATTTCAAAGATAGGAATTTAAGAAAAGGAGTATGAAAGAAATTTAAAGACAATATACTTTCAATTAATAATAGGACTTAACTAATGACCACTATTTACTATAAATTTAAAGGAAAATATCACACACACTACTAAAGTTTAAACCCCTGATCCCCCAAACTCACACATACATCTCTAAAGTCTTGGACCAACTGAACTAACCTCAGTTGGCCTTAAGGCATTCTACATTGAATCAAGGAAGAGCATAAAAACAAATATACGGTAGTGTTTGGACAATGGTTTTTTTACTACTATCTAGTGTCTACCATCTATTAGGACAGGAAAGCGTTTAAGACAACGTGGCCTTTTTTTTTTTTTTTTAAACCCTCTGAGAAGTGAGAAGTGCAACGTTAAGTAGGCAAATAATTTTTCAAATGCGCACTTATAAAATAGAAGTAGAATACAATCAACTTAAAATTTTAAAATTTATATTGAGGCATGTTAAATACTTTTCTCCTTATAATAAATATGAAAGTATCAACATTTTTTTTTAATATATGGGAGATTCAAACTTAATTAAGACCTTCTACACTGAAATGAATTGCGATACGGTTGCTACCAACAGGTTGCGTCTAGTATAACAATAATTGAATGAGACCACTTGAACAAAAAATATTTAAATGAAACTTAAAATTCCGATGATTTTATTGAGGAAAAAAAACCCAAAATTGAGGAAAACAAAAATCTGCTACTTCTATCCCTAATCGAGGACAAATTATGATGATATATTTCTATTAAAACAACATTTAAATTGTTTAAATGAATAGCAATAAAGCAAAAAAGTGGTTTATTTATTTATTTATTTTAAGTTTTTAATCTTTCTTCGACCCTAGGGTTCCTCTAAATGTTTTTTATTCAAAGGGATGCCCTATAATTGACATATAAACGAAGGGGTATCAATATTATTTTTACAGTATTTCATTTTTTGTGATTTTTCCTTTTGTTCCTTATCATGAGATTTGCTTTGTTTCAACTCTTATAAGTATAATTTTTGTAGTATTTTTATTAATTTAGTAAAAAAAAAAAAAGATTTTTATTACTTGATCGATCTTGGTTGCACCAGTTTCTTTTAATGAATTTTTGGATCCGTCTGTACCCCTGAGGCGAAATTAGGTTCACTCTCGGAATGAAAATCATGTTTAAATTAACTTAGTCAGTTTCCTTAATAATAAGAAGGAAAAAATATAAAATTTCTTTGTCCGGACACACTTGCAAAATGATCTGAAGAACCAAGCCTATAAAAAGCAGCCATATTCACAAATCCTCTGTTTGACATAAAAATCTCTCATCAAAAAGTTTATATATAAATATATATATAGAGAGAGAGAGAGAGAGAGATTGATTGTAAGAACTACAAATATTGGTAAGCACTTAACCGAAAAACAAAATAAAAAATACAATTGGAGGGTATTTGTAAGAAAAAGGAATAATGGCCACACCACACATGTACACCATCCTTAATGTTTTAGGAGAAAAGATAAACAAGAGCATATCGTTCTTAATGGTCCAGCCTTTCCTAATTATTAATGATGAAGCATTTATAATTAACCCACTTATTTGGTGTTCCTTTTGAAAAAATATACTTTCCAAAATAATTGGTTGAAACTTCTTTTTGTATTTGACATACGTGGCCTTATATTATGAAATGCCAGTTTGTTTGTCTATTTAGATTTAA
Source organism: Trema orientale (assembly GCA_002914845.1). Classification (NCBI taxonomy): domain Eukaryota; kingdom Viridiplantae; phylum Streptophyta; class Magnoliopsida; order Rosales; family Cannabaceae; genus Trema; species Trema orientale. The sequence goes on from JXTC01000429.1 coordinate 147,359, forward strand.
TCACATATTTTATTATAACATGGGCCAATTTGAAATGATAACGACTCAGGTTAAAAGAATTGTTTTCTTAAATATAAGAAGACATAAAAGAACTCATAACGTATTGTATTTTTGGCTGGGCGTTAGGAGATTTGACTACAACAAATATTACAATCAATTGTTATAAATGGTTTATAAGGAGAATAAACTCTAAATAGAGAAACTGTAACGTTTATTTATTTCTTTACTTATTTAATTTTTTTGTGAGAATGTACTGTTAATAAAGTGTGTGAGAACTGGTAAAGAGCATATCATTATCTATTAACTAATGTAATTTATTTTGTTATAAAAACCCCACCAGATTGTTCATGATTAATTAATTTATATAGTAAAAAGATGCCAACTCATTTTCCAAAATATTTATATACCATCATTGTTTGATATAGAATGGAGATTGAATGATGGGGATCAAAAAGATTGTTTGTTGAGCCATCATGAGTAACAATTGTATGAAAATATATATGGAGTGCGATCCATTTGTCACAATCAAATATTATAATTAGGAGCATGGGTTCTTATAGTGAAGGTTTATTGGACATGATTACCTTGCATACTTAGTGGGGAAGAGATTGAGTGTTCCCTTTAAATGTTTTTGGTCCCAATCTCTGGATTGCTTGCTAGAAACTATTCCTTTGGCGAAAAGGGTTCTCTATAAACATATTCCTCTTACGAGGAGAAGTATGTTAATGACAACCATGGGCGACACAACTGTTGTTTCTCAATTTTGTGAGATATTTAATAAACAAAGTTCAAGCAAAATAAATGATAATAACAATAGTAAAATGATTAAAAAAAAGAAAGGTAGTTACCACTAGCCTTCTTGTACTAAGGATTGTTATATGAGTTCCCCTTTACATAAACTCTTTTGTATACGTGTCAAGTGTGTGGGCTGGTCTTGTCCCCTTTTTTCAGTGTTAGTTATCTTCACCGTAATTTCATACTACTTTAAACTGAAATTTCTGAAGTTAAACAAACCTTTTTTAATGCTCCAACTCCATGAGCAATCCTATGTGATATGGCCCACAATAAACTAGCTAACAATGCCCAAGTGGATGATTAATGATATTCTTTTAATGAGAGTGCTTATTTCACCTTTTTGTAAATAAAAGAAAGAAAGGACTTAAAACATGCAATAGGGTTTTCATTTTTATTTTTTTTTTTTAGTGGGATTTAATGGTAAACCATTATTTTGCCCATTCTATACTCTTAAGCCTTTTTGTGCACTAAAAAGTGGAAGCCAACTTTGACATTTTATAAAGTCTAAAGTGCTATATCTTCCTTCCATTAAGATGTTGGGTCAGGTTTGGAGCTCATCACCAACTGAAAGGAGTAATGGAGATTGTAATCGTACTTGTAGTGAATCATCCACTAGAGTTTGCAACCCATCTAAGTTGGTCATCTCTCATATAGGCTTTATGAGTAGTACTATGCTCATTTTTTTCTCTAATTTTATATGCAGATCTCTCTCTATCTAAATTTTAAAGCAAATAAACACAAATAACTAAATAATCTAAAATGTCCAAAAATAGACAGAGAAAAAAAAAAAGAAGAAAACATCTGATATATGTTCAACATTAGAGATATGTACTGAACTTTGTAGAGATTTCCATTCAGACAATTTTATTTCCTTTAATTATTGTGAACAATACACGAGAAATTTGGTTATATATGCATGATAGTATATCATATTTGAGGCATATACTCCTCTCAATAAATATTTGTAACATATGCATAAATCCATCTTAAAAGTTGTGGCATATTTTGTTTCTCAAATATAAGTTATCATCCAAATTTCTTTGTTTAAATACAGTGGGTATAATTTAAAATAGCTCATTATCAAGTTTCGAGATATTCTGAAGTAATTTATGTGTTAAAAAATCAAATCGAGTCAAATTTTGCCTTTTTTAATCATAATTTGCAAAACTGTAAAAAATTGTAGAAATAATATCAAAATTATATCGAAAATTATCTAAAATGCCACTTATCGAAATAGTATCGAAAGTATCAAAAAAAAGAAACTACTTTCATCGAAATATCATCGAAAATACTACTTCCATCAAAATTCTATCGAAAAAAATACCATCACAATTGTATCTAAAATTATCAAAAATACTAGTTCTAGTAAAATTTTATCAAGAATATCACTTTCATCAAAAATTATCGAAATTCATCAAAATATTTTGACAATTTTCACGATCTTTTGTTAAAACTTACAAAAACTAACCTAAAAATGATTTTTTAACATGTACATTGTCTCATAACATCTCGAACTTTGGTAATAAGTTATTTTCAACTATATCCATTACTTTTAAACTTGGTTTTTAAAAGATTTTTGAAGATTAGAATAAATTTAAGAGAAAAGAATGAGAATAAAATAGAAGAGATTTCTTAAAACTTATACCTTTTAAGGGTATTTTCTTTAATATGCGTATTTTTTAGAATTTTTTTTTTTAGTATATGCATCAAATTTGAGAGGTTATCATGCATATTTAACCAAATTTCTCCAATAAAGTAATGCCTATTTTTATTTCATACCAGTTCTAAACATTATTGTTATTAAATAGTGTCTCTCAAAATTAGGATTCCCTTAGTTAGTTAAGGTAGTTAGCTTAACAGACTAGACTACTTATTCTGTTCGTTAGGTGAGTGGTTAAAAATATGTTTGGGAAAAGGGTCTCTAATGTAACTGAGAGCTATAATATTATAAATAGCTCTTAGAGGGTTGAGTTAGAGAGGAGAAAAATCAGATTGTATCAAGAGTGTATTGAGAGAACTTTGGGAGAGAAGTTGTTCTAGAAAAATTCGAGGGAGTAAGCTTGAGTACAAAAACAGAGAATTTCTCTGAAAACAAAGGCTTGTAATCAACGTTTTTCATAGTGGATGAGGCTGCCCTCAAAGTAGATGTAGGTCACAATTTTACAGCTGAACCACATAAATTTCTGTGTTCTTGCTGTTTAGTTTTTGTTCTTTAAGCTGGTGAAGAATTAAGTTTCTGGTTTGTTAAATTCTCAAGTCAAATTTCAACAATTGTAAATGACATATAGAGATTAATTAAATAGTCGTATAGATAGTGACGAAATAAAAATGAAAGATTCATTACATTTTTGCGAATTACCTTGCATTATTATATTTAATTCCCCTTCTAGATTTTTACCCTAGCGATTGACAGGGCCATAGAAAGTCGAAAATGTCTAGAATGATACCAAATGGTTGATGTAATGAAGGTCTGCTGCAGTTTATTACCACTACCAATACAGCGAAGTGTTTTTCTTTTTCTTTTTCTTTTTTTTTTTTTTTTNNTTTCAAAAGAAAGAAAAGAAGATGCACAATTAGTTTTATAGACCTTTTAAATTAGTATAAAAAATGGTTTATAGGGAAAAAAAAAAAAAAAAAAAAACAAAGAAAAGAAACAAGGGATTTTTCGACGGTCGTTAAGGTCAGATACAGGTAAGGTAGCATGACCATAAAAATTCGTAGTTGAATTTATGTATAGTAAAACATATTTTTGGGGAGACATTTTTTTGCGCTAGTTCGTTGGAACTCAGAAGATACGTAAGATCAATTAATAGTTGTCAAACAATTTTAAACAACATGCACCAATATATGAGTAAATTAAACTCTTTGGTACAAATATACATATATTAACATAGCTGACAGAAAGTGATCGCAGGCATAGCTATCACTTCCTTCTAATGTGATCCTGAGTTTGAATCTCATTCTCCAAGTAAACAAAATAAATAAAAAATAAAAAGTAGCTGACAAATAATACTGATTTTTATTTTATATTTTACTTTTCTATTTTTCTATAAAGAGGTTTATAGGAAGACTGTTGGTTTCCCCTAGTCAGATTGGTAACTCACGTATCATTTGTTTTGACACATTCATGGACACGTTATTCCAAGTTAGACTCAAGAGCAAACCAAACAATTTGAGGCTACTCTGCTTTGGAAAGGACCAAACTTAGTTCTTGTGAAATTAATTATACATATAGTGCTATGCATCAGTGGCCACCATGTCTGGCAACAGAAAATTATTGCACCGCAAAATGTTATATTGAGTTTCACACGAATGGTTATTATATGTGTGGTAATCTTCTATTCTCAGAGTAATACTACGTAGTTTGAGTTCGCTCTTTACCCGTTTGGCATACGGTGCTTCTTAAAGAATCAATGATACCGATAAGAGCATAAGCACATATTCAGGCCAGTGGGACCCGCCGCAGGTCCGGCACTTCTCTATCTCACGTGTTTTTTTTAGCACTAGGACTATTCTACAGCCAAGCAATGCAATTCATGCTTCAAAATAGTTTCATTTCATCATTAACTCTATTGCAGACTACAAAGAGACAGAGTTGTCTGTTGCTAACAAGCATATTCCAAGAAAATGTAAAGACATTCACAAAATGGAAATGAACAGTCAAGTAACCTGCAATGAGCGGGCCCGAGCTGCCGCTTTCTCTAGTGCCTTCAGTCTGTTAGCTTCCATTCGGGCTTTCTGCGCCTCTGTGATCTCATTTTCATTAGAGTCACTATTATTGTTCCTTGGAACTTGGTTAGGCAATTCTGTTTCAGAAACCGCATCATTGTGCACGGTCTGGGAAGGCTCCTGTAATTAAAGAACAAAGAGAAGAACAGTCATTTAGGCAAATGAGATCATTTTCAATTTATCATCGGATAGGTAGCTGAAATTTGATTATTTTAGATTGAAATTGTGATTTGCAAGTTTAGGCATGCTATCAAAAAAAAAAAAAAAAAAAGAAGAAGAAGAAGAAGAAGACTGCAGGACACTACTACCTTAGAAGGCCAAATATACTGAGAAAACTTAAGATGCCAATTAACAAAACTCATTTTACGTCAAGATATTGGAAAGTTGACACTGATCCAGTATGGCTATTTGGCAACCACCCTTTTTTAACTAAATTGTTAAATTTGTGGTCACAATTACATGTAATTAAAAAGCATACACTCCCAATAAAGGCACCAACCATAGAAGATCTGTATTTTAATAAACTCAAGTTTTCTTCCAATTCAGATTCGTATATAAACAATTAGCACTTTTACTGTTCCTGTCAGCTTGATATCTTAAGTTACTCATCGTATATATTCCTATTCTTTTAAGATAATTTTATGTGGAACATGCTCAGAAACCTATCTTATATGGACACCTATAGAGTTACCATATTACTAGAAATGACAACTGAAGTAAATGACAACTTCAATAATATGACACAAGAAAATATACATACTTGAATAGCATTTTCATAAATATCCTGAAGCATATCTTCCTGTATATTATCAGCATCAGGGTTCTTTGAAGAGGAAACTTCCGGGTGGCGTACGTCCTCAGAATTCATAGCCTCTGTTGACATTGCAAGAATCAGTCAGCATTCAACAAGGGAACAATCAATATAAAATTTTTCTGTATCTAATATTTAATGAAATTATAAGTAAATCTGGTCAATCATAATTTGTCAACACAAGAATTTCAGCAATTGATGTAGAAAGGTCTTCCTCTTAAATTGTGTGATTTCTCTCTATCACATTATTATGCTTCTTCGAATGTTAAAGTTTCAATAAGATGCCATCTATTTTTTTTTTTTAAAAGGCCCAGTTTTCCTATAAAACAACCTTTATCATTATGTAACACTAGCCATTCCTCTATGATTTGAAAAAGCATTTTGGATCGATGTTTAAGATATCATATAGGAAGTACAATAGGAGAAGTAACCTCTCCTTATGTGGTGCATCTTCTATAAGTATATAGATGTCAAGTCCTACTTCCTAGTTCCTAGTTCCTAGTTCCTCCAAATATGTTTGAAACACAACAAATCTTACAATCAAGGGTACGCCATCTACTCATGATTAGTTCTGAGACTTGGAGACAACTAAACACTAATGACCGAATCGGAATAAAAATAACATATCCAATATGATATAGTACATACATAATAGTAGTTCAGAAGAAGAAACGAATAAGCTTTTTATGATTAAATTGAACTCAAATGTGTGTGTTACTGTTTGCGAAAAGCCAGTTGACAAGATCTTGTTTAGGAAACATTAACTAGATTATGGAATCAAAGTGATGAGAGAGAGAGAGACAGAGAGAGAGAGAGAGAGAGAGAGAGAGAGAGAGAGCCAGCTAACAAGATCAAGTTTAGGAAACATTAATTAGATTATGGAATCAGTGATGAGAGAGAGAGAGAGAGAGAGTCTAAACTCTAAATAATTATGATAACTTCACAAACAAGTCTCACAATGTTTGACATAGCAAGGCCTACATATACAAACAAGTCTCACAATGTTTGACATAGCAAGGCCTATATGTGGATAGGATAAATAATCCAAACTCAACTAAGAATTTAATTCTTATTCAGTCTAAGATTAAACCCTACTATCTAAGATTAAACCCTACTAATAATCGTATAACGTAGAAGAATAGAAATATCAGGTGAAGATATGCTTCAATCAATTTGTGATGGCGATGAAGAATCTAATTAACATACTTATTTTAGGCATAAAATTAGGAAGTGATAATATTTCGATTTTCCTACGTTTATCAGGATTATAGCTAGATTTATTTATTATTTTCGAATACCTAGAGCTGGTTTTCAAATTGACTTAGATTGTTTATTTACTAAATATATATGCCAAAGTTGTTTATGAAATTATCAGAATATTCATACTTTCTAGTTTCTATCTCTAATTCTTTTCTTTTTCTTCTCTTCTCCTCTCTCTTTCTCTTTTATTCTTCTCTTCTCTACTTGTCAGGCATCACAAAGAAGCCATATTACACAAGTACGACAAAAAGTAGCATAGGCACATAATGAGAAGGACCAATCATTTCTACAATAATCAAAATATTGGCAAACTATCATATGGACCTTGTTTATCATGCGGAGTGTCATGTTCACCTGGCGGTTCATGCAACTTTGTTGGATCCCCTCCGTTTGCAACTCTTTCTCGTAAGTCTCTTAAACATGTCTGCTCAACAAAAGCGAGATTTATTGTGCGTTTGCACATGTACAAAGATAGAAGTGCGAGAGCAGCTTTTAAAGCAAATTGTCCATCCACTTTACTATTAACAAATAAATTTAGAATCTAACATATACACACATATATACATACATATATATACTCATATAGTATAAGCTAAAATGACACTTATAAAAATCACCTGCATGCTACAAGGAGGTTTTAGGTGAACGATAGAGAATAGGGAACTTGATAGAGCTAGCTTCAAGCAAATCAAATTTTTGAAAAATTGTTAGAGAAGACACCTTTAAAATTTAATTACTTAAACTGCATGATACAACTCTTAAACCCTTTCGTTTCTTTTGGCTTCTCAACTTGCAAAGCCTCTGAAATGTGACCGGTTTGAATGCTGAAGGGCACAATGCCACTTTTTAATAAATTGGTCTACTAGCATTTTATTTGAAGAATATGTTTCAAAAAGACTGATGAAACTGAATCAGATATTTGAGCTCCTGTTGGTTTCTTAGGCATTCCATCGTCTTTAAATAATTTGAAAAGAGAATGACAAATGATTAAAGGACATGATAATAATGTCTCAGAGTTAAAAAGTAGCATGTAATGTATGACTTGTGAAGTATTCTTTATTGATATACATTTCTAAGGTTTCCATCCTAGCAAAGTTTTTAATTGGCAGGGGCTATCCAAACATGAGGAGTAAAAGAAAATGGGAAATAAAAATTAAGATAAACTAACATAACAAAAAAGAATTATAATATGTTAATAAAAGTTCATCAAATCCAAGAAAAAGAAAACGAATAAACTTGAAACAAATGTAATTGGACAACGCTGAGAAAACACAATTCAACTCTCAACTTTGAGCTTTGAAATTCAGATGTTACTTTTTTGAGCTTTCACTTAATCCATCAAGTATGATGGTGGGTTGGCTAATGGATAGGTGAAATTTGAAGCGAATATGGAAGAGATGGACCAAAAGTAAACAAATAGTAACGATAATAAAGCTATAAGTTAACAAAAGAATTCTTGTTCAGTATTTTTCTTCTGTATTATCACTTGCATTACACTCGATGCATATAAGATAAAACAAAAAGATTTCAAATATGATTGATTGAAAAAATGATAGCCACATTGACAGGAAATTTGAACTTGCATAAAGTCCAGAGAACATTAAGTGACAGAACAATGAAATAAGTCAGCAATTTAAATTTCTAGTGAGGCTTTAGATCAAGTTTTTGAGAACACCTTAACCAGAGTCTGCCTTACCTTAACACGTTTTGTAGCAGCAACTTGTTCAACCTTATGTACAAACTGATCAAATGAATAATAAGGAAGCAAACGAGAGTGCCAATCGCCATACATGCCAATCAGGTTCCCGAGATCACTGACCTACAATACATAATCAAGAAACAGACTAAGCAACTGAAAATTATAGAACACAAGGGTATCCTTAATTCTTGTTATTTCTGAAAAGGAGTATAAAATCCATCAGGATGAATAAAGTCTACTAAAGTCTTTTAAGGATTGATCGTCAAATGAAGAGCTAATTTACTGCTCCCTGGATTCCAAGACTGATCAGGCACAACTCACAGGGTGACGAAATGCTAAAGAGTACAGTTACTTCCTGATCCAGAGAATCATCATTTCTGCTTAAATGAAATAAGAAAAGCTCAAGGCTATTGAAACGGGGGCTTTCCCTCGATAAATATTCATAACCCCTTAACTGTTTAACATGTATCATGGTGTAAAAAAGAGGACCCTATCCTTCATAAGGATGCATTGTCAATCCACAATGTGCCACTACCATATAAAACCACTGATTAATGGCAGACTTGGTTCTGTCCTCTTCTCTACATGTAGATGGCACTGACTCACTCCCATCAAAAGATTTAATCGTTTGCTACTGCTACATATGAATGATAAAGCACTGAAACTAAAATTCAAGATTCAAGACAACTGCTCGAATTTTAATCTCAAATTATGTCGATTCTAGTCATTTTCCCTCAATAGTAGTTGCACAATGTATAACTGAAATTCTCCCAACAGATAGCATTTACAACTAGCAGTGAGACATACTAGAGAAAAATGTTTATGAACTTTTGGTTCATGAAATGGAATTAGAATAGCAATGGGAATGGTAATAGAATGGAATTGGAAAAGGAATATGAATGATAATACATTGTTTGGTTAAAATTGGAATCAATAGTGGAATAGAAAGAAATATATTGTATATTGACAAAATTACTCTTAAAATTACTCTTAATTTTAAATATTTTAGTAGAGAAAAGAGGGAAAAAGTAGTTTTACCAAAATTTAAAAGAGGTTGGAACTTTTATTCCATTGGTAGAGAAGTGGAATAGCAATTCCATCATATAATAGAATTATAATTCTCATTCCCTTGCCAAAAAGATGAAACAAACATTGGAATATACTATTTAGTGAAATGAGTTTTCCATTCCAAAGTCCATTCCTTCAAATCAAACATGCCCCAAAGTGTTGTCTCAAGGAAGGGATACAAAGCCCATATGTACCCGTACCATAAAAAACTGACAGCCTTCAAAGCCGCTAAGGCACAGCGCATAGTCCCATACTGCTTTCTCACTCACTACTTCAATTCTCTCACTACTAGCATCAACTCAAAGCTAACAACATTACCCAATTTGACCGCCCTTCATGCAAATAGAATAATAAGTATAATCTATTTTCAATTGGGTCAATGCCTGAATCTCCTAAAGGGAAAAAAAAAAAAAAAAAAAAAATTATAAGTAGATATAACTAACAACAAACTCCAGATATTGAGAAAGAGATGAAAAGGAAAGAGGGATAACCTCGTGGCCGCGGCCGCGATACTTGAAGGCGCGAGGGAAGTGACGGAGGACATAGCCGAGGCCATCATCGGAGAGAAGGAGCTGAGGGGTGAGCTTGGGCCGTGTCCTCGGGGCGGCCGAAACCTTCTTGGGCTTGGCCGCAGGTTTCTCGGCGAGTCCGGATCTGGACGCACCAAATCCAGACCCATTCTTGAAAGAAGTAGTGGTAGTAGTAGAAGATCTGAATGAATTTTTGGGATTAGTTGAAAGAGGAGAAAAAGAAGAAGAAAGGTTGGTATTGTTGGAATTAGGGATTGGAGGAGTTGAGGGACAGTCACGGGCCCAGTGGCCTGGTCGCCCGCACTTGTAGCAACCTGTGGGAGCTGCCTTCTCCTTCTCCTTCTCCTTCTCCATTTTCTCCTCAATCCCGATATCAATCGCTCTTCTTCGGGACAAAATGGTGGCCTTTTTAGGTTTTTTTCTTTTTTTTTTTTTTTTTGGCTATTTGTTATGCATATGTATATTATTTTACATAAGTTTAGTTTGGTTTTATTCTTTGGCGGGAAAAACTGGAGGGAATAGATCGGACTGGGTCATATTCTGTAGGGTGTAGAACATGGACAAGGACAGCCGAATGTAATTAGGTTTCTAAGGCTTTTACCTTAGAAAAAAACAAAAATACGGGTCAGTTTTGTTTCTCCAAATTTTGTACCGCATTTTTTAGAAAAATATCATTTTTAAAATAATTTTAGAAAAATATCATTTTTAAAATAGTAACTAATAATCAGTAATCATTTTTCAAAACACTACTAAAAAAATAAGTTTAGTCAAAATTACTATTATTTATGTCAATTTCCCAGCAATAAATATCTAACAAGTCACTTTAAGATTACTGGCCAATAAAATTGGGCCTTTTAGCAATTCAATCGATGTTGGATCCTTAGACTTTTGAGCCAGGAATGGAAATCTATATATTTGGGAAATTTTTTACATTTCATTTTAATAATATATTCTTCTTTTTAAATATTACTAAATGGTTGAGTATATGTATTTTTACACTTAGCATGTTTATTTATATACTAACTTTATTTTACGCATTAAATATGAGTAATAATAAGGAAACCAAATCTTATACATAAAACTTACACTAGATAATGTGGTATGCACTACAACTAATTTTTATTTTATAGTAAAACCACACCATTTTAAATTATATGGCTAAATAATATCACTTGGATAGATTTTTTGCTCAGGATTTTGGTGTCCCGATCTTTATTCATTAAATATTATAAGTTTTTATACATCATATATTGGATATAATATTTAGTATATATACTGGTATGTCAGTCATTTTATTACAACATTTGAAAAACAAATATATACTTAGAAATGGTCCAAAATTTAGTCATTTTGCTATAAGACTGTAACGCCCCCTAGCTTAACCGTATCACTATATAGGTCAAACTAGGAAGTATTACTCTTTCTTAAACCATATCTTTAGTTTTATAAAAAGGTGGACAAATTTAAACTTTTGAAAATGTTTAAACAAAACTACTGCGATGTATTACTTGCAGAAAGTCTCTTTACAAAATGTACAACCAAAAAGTTCTTATCAGTTTATCTTACCATCAGCAATTATATTTATAACACACAAAATATCAAACTACGAAGAAAACATCGCCCACAGGTCAAGCTCGTCTACATCTGTATGATCATGGTGACGAAAAAGCGTGCTAACCAACCAGCAACTCTATACATCATATATCTCCTCACCTGCATCACAGGAACTAAATGAGCTAACGCTCAATAAGTAAAGATCATGCATGCTCATGAATGTGTTTCATGCATAAACTTCATTAAAATTCCCATTGTACTCTTTCTTTCTTAAACTTTTCATTTTGATGCACTTTTCTTAGAAAACATTTCTTTATAGGGCCCTTGAGTATACTACAAAATCGCGGCAGTCGGTAGGCCGTGCCCACCTGTGCGGGAAGGAAACACATGGCCAATATGAACCATACCTACCCAAAGCAGACCGACTAAGTAATGCACCTAATCTCATAGTACAATGCTCAGTCCCGATAGTCGGTAAGCCATGCCTACCTATGCTGGAAGGATGCCTGTGTAAACTATACTTACCCAACGTAGACAGACTAAACACTGTACTTAAAACATATCTCGTAAAATCAGTACAATGGTACTACTTTAAATCCAATGTGTGGAAAACTTCATTTCTTTGAAAATCATGCTTAAATGATCATGTCATGCTTATGTCTTTCATGAACAAAATGATAACAATATAAATAACATATACTTGAAATAATACACATAAGCATGTAGAAAAATATCTTGTATCTACTACTGTTCTTGTGATGCAATTAAAATAAATCTTTACTTACCTTGTGTCCTGTAGAAAAGACAGTGGAAAGGGTCAGTATCCTCGGTGGCAAGGTGTGTGTGGAAGACCTGTTGTCAATTTTATTACTAAAATGATTACTACAATGTAAAATGCTTAAAAAAAACAAGCACAAGACTAAAATCACAATTTTCACAAAATAAGGAAGCCTAATCTCAAAATGGACCAAAATGTCACCTACTTTCATAAAAACTAGTCCAATTACTTCTAAATAGTGCCATTTGGTTTTTAAAAATATTTGGACAGCACCTCCCCTACTTTTAGGACATCCCCACATGATTAAAATCATGGTTTAATATCTGTAATAATAATCAACAATCCAATTCCCACATATACAACTCAAATAGGTTCATTTAGAACATCCTAGGTGCACCTGAATTCTTTTCAGTTTAGATAAAGCTTAGTATTACTTTCACACTTCTATATTATCACAACCAACCACAAAATGAGTGTAATAAATATTAGGATCCATAAAATAAACACTCCAAGCATGAAAAATCATATTACAAACACCAAAAATGAAATCTACTACACATGAAAACACTTAAATCCATAACTAGCAACTTTGGGGCTTTAAGTGTAAATTTAATCCTCCACTTAAATTCTTTGTTTTCAGCCATAAATAAGGTTTTCTAGGATCTTTATTCATCAAATAAAAGCTTTGATTAAAGAGCTAAAGCAATAGAAACAAGTTACTAATTCTAAATTCCACAAAAAGTTCACCTTGACTAGTTTGAAGTTTTGTTGAAGCTCTTGCCTTCTACTTCCACAAAACTGATTTCCAAGCCTTTGAAATTGATCCTAGGACTCAATAGGACCTAGAGGAATCATTATTTAAGTAGTATCAAGTGGAGAATTGAAATAGGGAAACAAAACATAGGAAGAAGAACTAGTTGAGTTACCTTGACTACTTTGGATCTATCTTGCTTTCTAGAGCTTCAAATTGAGTTCTACCACTTGAAAACTCTTGGATATGGATAAGGGAAGCTGAGAGAAGTCTAAAAATGGGTGGGAGAGCTTCAGGTCGTGGCTGGAGAGAAAGAGGAAAGAAATGACCAGATTTGGTCCAAAATCAATACTTAAGGGCTAAGAAATGGCATAACTTAAATTCTAAGAGGTATTTTAGATATTTCACTCATTACTTTCCATGTGTCAAGCTTTAAAACACTCTTAGCATAGTCACCACGTTGCTGGACAATCATATGCACCCAAGTCTAGCCAAAGTTGGTGAATCCTAGCTTAGAAAGTGAAGTCTAGTCATACTTTGACTTATGATCCTATATGGCCAATCTTATTGTAATTTTGTGGAACCTCCCCATAACCAATCATTAAACATAAAGTTAAGTCAATTAGACTCCAATTAATAATGTAAACAAAGTATCAATACCTAATTATTAGAGTGCACAAAGATTACATTATGCGATTAAACTTAATCTAAGCTAACTTAGTATAACTAAACACTAATTCAGTACAGTGACTGCCACCTCGTGCTTGCTTGGGGCCGACCAATAAAATGCTATAAATGAGTCCTAAACATTGAATTAAAGCTATTTGACGTGTTAAAAGGACTGTGAATTAGGCTCCGAAAAGCGTGAAAAATATATTTTACCGAAAGACTACTATTTGACCAACTTATCAACAAATATGATTTTAATGCATGTACATATAGTATTACTATTCACGAATGTATTCTTTGTTCTTCTCACACACCAAGCTCTTTTTCTGAGGGTACTGAGCCTTTACACTGCATGGGAGCACTTTGACAAACATTAGTACAACAACACATATTGAAAGCATTTAACAATAAAGGATGAGCAATTTTCTATAAAGTTGATACTAATTACTTGATATGTTTATTATGCACTATGAACATGTTTATTATTGGCTTATTATGCATGTGAGAATTTTCGGCATTACAATCCTTCCCTCCTTATTAAATTTCGTGCTCGAAATTTGCTTACTCAAATAAGTGAGGATATTTTGTTTTCATCTCTTCTTCTCTTTCCCACGTGGCCTCTTCTACTTCATGGTTCCTCCATAGTATTTTGACCAAAGGAATCTTCTTCTTTCTAAGCTCCTTTTCTTTTCTATCCAAAATCTCCACTGGTTGTTCTTCATAGCTCACATCTTGGCTCAACTCCAATGGCTCGTAACTCAAAACATGTAATTTAAATTCTAAGACAACCATGAATGCAATGGTTGCCCTAATTTTGTTTCCAATCATGAATGCAATAATTTGAGTCGTTGAAAAAAATAATAATAACAATGAATACATATTATTTAATATCATTTCTCTCTCTAATTTTTACCATGAAACGACGTGCATGATGAATTTTAATTGAGTAAAATAATATCTATAAGTTAAAAAAAAAAAAAAACCTACTGAAGTGTTTATTTATATGGATCATTATATTTCTAACAGGACTATTTTAGCATGAAACAACCTAACATGTCTATATAAGGCTAAAAACCTGCCGGGCATATCCTTTGGTTAGGGGCATGAATGACAATTATGTATAGGAGGTTGAAAAAAGAAAAAAAGGGATAAAAAAAAAAAAAACTAAAATAGGAGCGAATCGAAGAAAGCAAATATGTAAAATTCATACATTTTGGATATAAAAGAGTAGCCCATGCACGGCCTGAGAGTTTCCTTTTGCATATTTTCTTTTTTCTGGTTATTAATAAGATACTTGCAGTATCTTAATCCAAATTTGAGGCCATAATGAGAACGAGAATTTCACCTAATTTGAAAATTCATGGTTTTGTTGTAAACATGTCCACTAAAAGTTTCCAATTTGTAAAACAGTTACTTTTTTAGAAGTCTTAAAATTCTAACTAATAAACTTATCTAACAGTTATGTAATCACCAATAAACGTAGATCAAGAGATAATTAGAAAACCATAATTCAGTCCAATTCAATGAATCATCATCATCAACACATAAGTACTACGTAATAATATGAGATAACAATTTAAAGACATAAACATAAATAGTATTTATAGTTTAGTGTTTAACAAGTTCTACTAAATCTAAAACAGAAACATAAACTAAAATCTTGATCTAAAAGTCTGATGAGAGTATATTTATACATAATATTACCCTTTATTCTAATGTTCTTAGGAAAATATAGTCGTTATACTGCCTAATTTTTTTGTAAATCCCAAAACATTTCCAAATGAAATTTAAAGTATGATTTTATTTATTTATGTGTTGCATGGTTATTCCAAACTCTGATATATGTTGTACGTAACATATAATCACATACTTAAGTTCATTTTTGCATCACGGTAATTTAAGTCGGTGGCGAGTTGCTACACTACTAGGTAAAAGATTTAGAAACCTGTGCATGGCTTAGCTGATACTCTATTATGTAGTATCAGGAAGCTGAGTACCTCTATTAAGGGGATATTACAGGACCTTGATAGGAGGATGAGAACTCACTTATCTTTATTGTTGCTTTATAATATGTACAATTATATGGTTTGATTTTGTTTTGAACACGCGGATTTTTACTTGAATTTCGATTACATATGTGACTTTGATTTTAAAAATCGATTTGGAAAAACATTAACCAAGAAAAATTGATAAAATAAATCCATACTAAAACGATAATTGAATTCCTACCGAAAAATCGCATATTCATCCCTATCTTTTCCTCCTCTTAGGTGATGTTCAATGTAATTTGGGCAATTTTGCACTGGAATGAATTGGAGCAAGTTTTGTTACTATTTTAGTTTTTGGTAACTACTTTAGAGACTTATGTCATATTTATCTCGGACTTGTAGTAGCACTAGCACTTTATTACTCATATTATGGATTTGATCTGTATAACTATTATGCATAATCTTGTGATGATGATGATTCTCCTTAGAGATGTTTTATAACTTATATTATCAATTTACGCCTAATAATGATCGCAGAACTGTAGAAATTTACATATTGGATGATTTTTATAAACTTTTACAAAAATTATCATTTTTGAAACCAACTGTCATTTTTCTGAAAAATTAAATTATATAAACTTTTCTAAAACAAAACACAAATTTCTACTTAAATTCCCTTTCTGCCACCGCCCAAGATTTAAGTCATGACACAAGCAGCCAGTACCACAAACATCCCCAAAGGCAAATTGAGACAACTTATGTTGAGTAGAAAAGCCAGAATGCAAGCTTTTTTCGAATAACCCGTTGCCATATAGTCCTCCTCTCCCTTTTCTTCAGCAGTTTCATAAACACAATTTGGACAAGCAATTCTCAAAATTTCTTGATGTTTTCAAGAAATTTCATATTAACATACCTTTCGGATGCTCTAGCACAAATACCCTTCAGCAGTAAACACTTAGACAAATATGAAACAGTCCTCTATGTTCTTCAAAAAGGTGATTCTATCAACAAAAGAGAAGATAAATAATCAAGCCCTCTTCACCTTATTCGTTCATCCTCTGCTTCTAGTTTATAGATTAGATTCACAAATGCAAGAAGACACAAACTTACAGCATAATAAGTTGGCTTTTACCCATATGAAAAGAGCACAAACACTTGAAATCGTGGAGACACCGCCTTACAATACTTGGATATAACAACCTGGTTGATACGTTAGATGTTATCAACTGAAGTTGGAACTTTCCCTACCTATGAGCCATCGCAAGAAATCGAACTCGACACGGCTAGCTTTACATTTTTTACTAATTCAATTCAACAAATAGTCCATGGAAAATCATTTAGCTCGAACGTAAGTGGAACAAAAAGCCTAGTCACTCCTACCATTTGTTTATTTGTTAAACAGCAAAATCCCAAGCCATTTGAAAATATAGCAAACAGGCTTTAACAATAAGGCAAAATGAGCCCAACAAGATGGATTTAACTCTACTCACAGAGTCCGTTGACATTTAACTTACAAATGGCACCCCTGAAGAAACTCGTTTGGCATACTCATCATACCGTGCGCCAAAGAACCCCCTCAAGAAAAATTCTTCATATGGAATTCGTTGATAAAAGAAGCGCCAAACAACAATTGCAAATCCAATCGTCGAGAATGGATTACAAAGCATTATCTGAGTACCAACTGACCAGATGAAGAAACCAGAGTATCCCGGATGACGCATATATCTGTAGATTCCATGTGTAACCAGTTCGTGACGCTCATCACGATGAGTCCTGATAAGATGTGTGAAGGCAATACCGGCTGTTATGATAGCCAACTTACGTACTATTTCCCCAATTATAACCAGTGCAAGCCCCAAGTAGCTAATCCACCAATGTTCCTTCAGCTCAGGGAGTAGAAGAACTTCAACGACATACTCCAACAACGAAAAGATCATCGCAAAAAGATAGTGTTTGCTTATAAGAAGAGATGCAAGAGTGACATTTGGTCTACCATGAAAGGCAACTGCTAATAGGTACTCAGAACCATGAAAAAAGACTATTGCTAAAAACATCTGAGACAACTGTCTAGAAGCTGTGGGAGTGAAAACTTCCACCATTTTTGATAGTACAAGTAAAAGTGAATCAAACTCTCCCCAGTGCAGCGCCTTGACGAAACCGACTATCACAGTGAAGAACTAAGGCATCATAATTTATTTGTAAGCTGTAACCAAGCAAGTCTGTTACAGACCTGGAACAGATGAAGAGGGGATTGACATTAGCAATCGAATATATGTTTACTCGTCACTCCAAATTCCAAATACAATTCAAGAACGAAATTTCTGCCAAATAAGGATTAATAAATAAATAAAAAAGGAATAAAAAACAAAGCCTAGAGGCAGGAGTATAAATGTTTAGGAAAATTATAAGCAAGAAATCTGTAACAGTTTCGATGAGTCTTCTACGCTTCTTTAACACACAAATAAAGTTTTAAACGTTTATGATATAAAGTACAAACTTGTATTTCTAAATTGAGGAGAAGCTCACTCTTGAAAAAAAAAAAAGAAATGGCCAGAGGAAAGAAAAACAGAAAATCGCATATGAGAAAAATTTGTGAAGTGTGAAATTACGCAGCCACTTGAAGGAGTTTGGGATTCATAATCAATATGACCCATTAGAAGTCCAAACTTAGATAACAAAATTGTGCCCGAATTTTGAACGTGATGGACATTAGCAATGGAAAATATATCTTCTTATCACTCCAAATTCCAAATACGATAAATATCTGCAACATAAATTACGGAAAAAAAAAAGTATATACAATAATTCCAAATTCGTACAAAATTAAAGAAGTTCCCCACAACATTAGTCCAGTTGTTGAAACTAGAAAATCTACTAAAAAGATTCAAATGCAGATCAGATTATTAAAATAAATTTAAGCACAAAAAAAAAAAAAAAAAAAACAGAAGGGAAAAGTTGGTTCAGTGGAGTAGGAGCTGATTCAGCTGAAGAAATTACTTGAAGATTGAAGCTGGAGCCGGAGCTCTTCTTCTTCTTCTTCAGTTGGCGCGGAGAACCAGAGGCCTGGAAATAGAGCTAGATTACTCGCGAGGAAGAGTTCAATGAAGAAAAAATGAAAAAGTTAGGGTTTCTTTTTTTTTTTTTTCATTAGATCGTGTCTGCAGCTGCAGGTGTGATAAGTGTATTGGGCTTGGAGTTGGCTATTGGGCTTCTTTAAACTAATGGGCTTTAGTGGTTGATCCCTAGTAAGCTCCAAAAAAAAAAAAAAAATGATAAATAAAAAATAAAAAGAGTTCGCCATTTTATCTTCTGGGCTGCTGTTGTTCAGTTAAGCGGGAACTAGGAAGGAAGCTCTCACTTTCTCACCACTACCACCACCATGAGCAGCCATTAGAAGCTTTGCTGAAGCAAACCGGGGACGCCATTACTATATACTCGACTGACCCTCACTTGGGTTCGAGCTTTTTTCACATTGGGTTCAGTTCAGTGGAGGTATTCCTTTTCCTATTTCCCTTTCATAATTTAATTGTTATTATTTTTAATTGTTTTATCTTTTAGGGTTTTCTCGTTTGAGTAGGAATTAGAAACAATATAGGAATCCTAGATATGGGTTATGAACATTACCTCAAATGAATGTTGATGTTATTTCACACGCTTTAAAAGGTTAACAAGGATTATGTTTAGCTCAGTTTGGGAGGCGAGAAAATCTTAGAAAGATTCAGAAAATTACTTAGATGCTCTTATTGCCGTTGTTTTCTTTACCGTTATTTTGTACGACCCAATTTGAGGTGTTCGTACCTTTAGCTTCTTTCTTTTTAAAAGCTGGTAATGTGTTTGAACCAATGCCTCATAGAGATGTATTTGTTTACAAGGGTCCTAGAAGCTTGAGATATTGTGATAAAAATTTTCAACTCTTGGTTTTACTCAGTGAAAGTCTTATTTTCTTTCCATAACCAATTAGAAATTTGAATGATTTGACGATTGGTAGGACTAAAAGGTTTTTATCTTGTTTTATGGCTGAGTATCATCATTCTCAGCAAGAAGATTTAGGATAAAATAGTTGATTATATTGATGAAATAGTAATTTGTGCAACTTACTCAGCCATTATGACCATGCTCAATATGTGTTGCCAAGTAGAACACTGTTATGTTTGAGGATCGTGTAAATTTTTTTCAGGTTAAAGGGAATTGTTTTGTTTTTTTTTTTTCCTTTTTCTCTCCTGTATTATGTTTGCTTTTTATATAGATTATTCATTTCTTCTTGATTAACTGGGATTAAGAGCATGGTTTTACAGATATGCTGAATTAGGGGCAAGAGTAATAAAGTCAAAATGGGATATTGTTGTTATAATCCTTCTCCTGCAAGTTTCCATCTCCTAGTCACCAACTTTTCTCAGCAATCTAAGAGTCTAAAGCTTCCTCATCAGGTAACTTCCTTATATTATTGGTTTCATTACTTTTCAAAATACTTCTTTCAACTAATTTTGCTTCTGAAATTTTTTGTAACGAGAAATGTTTGTGCTTGTGTTGAATTGTTCTGATACGGTTGTGCTTCATAGATTTATGACATATTAAGGGGTGCGTGCATTGAAAATGTCACATTTGAATGAAAACAATACATGCAATAATTAAACAACTGTGCATTACTGATGGACTAGATGTTCGAAGTGTGACTCATGTCAACTTTTAGAAACCCAAAATGTTGAATAAACTATTGAAACTGAAACCACCAAAACTCGTCCGGTAGGTTCTAGTAAATTGTAGTTTAGACATACATATTCTTCTTCTAGTTTCTCATATATGAGATTGTCCAAAAAGGTTAAGTTCTGTTTTTTGTTTTCAATAGTTATCTGCCATTGCTATTTTATATGACTACAGTCTGTAGCAGGATTGACATCTAACTTTTTGTATCTTTGATTTCTTTGTGATCTTTATGAACTCGAGATATATTGGTGTATGATGCAGAAAAGATGGCCTGATGGATCTCGTACAGCTTCTAAAGTTTATGCTTACCATGGCTTACGGACTCCGCCTTATAAACTTGTAAGTAGCTACATACATGCGTTACTTACCAGGCAAAAAAGAAAGGATGTAAGTAAGTTTGTCCTAAGAACAAAAGTCAAGAAACAGCTCAAAACTTGTCATTTGTTTAGGGAATTGCTAAACTACTAATAGGAGCATTTTATTATGTTATCCAAATCACGTTATAGGCTCTGCTACTAGATATGTTTATCAAGAATACGCAGTTTCTTTTAAAAAGGTTTTATGATGTTTGATTTGTTTATATAACCCAATTTACCTTTGATGCATTTCGGTGATGTTATCATATGGTCTCTTCTTCTGGAATATAGTTTCTTATAGCCCTTCAAGAAGTTATAGTTTTAACTTCTATACAATACATGTCATAATAACCACTTCATATATAAAACAATGGATGTACTAAAACTGTACATGCATGTGTATAAGGACTGCAAACGTGAGCATGTACAAGACGTAGTTGTGCTTGCTACTTAGATATGTGTATTAGTAGCAATAAGAAAACAAAAGATTGAAATGAGGAAAGATAGCTAATGATGTAAACAAGAGTATTGAAAACATTATATGTCTATCAGTGTTTGGAAAATCTCCCAATCCTCCAATAATTTGAAAAGAGAAAGAAAAGTTGTATATGAAAATAAAAATAATTCTTATCAACGGAATCAAATTTTGGCCTGAGTTTTGATGACTTATACTCAATTAAATGATGAAAAGAAACAAAGAAACAAAGAAAAATGTGTACTGATTTGACTCCAAATTACATATTTTAGTTGTAAACCGATAATACTTTGGTGATAGAAAATTATGCCATTCATACATGTAGTAGTTTTTGAGGTCTCTTACTAATATTTTCTTGTATTGACTGTGGTAATGTTGTTCGTAGGATGCTTTAGAACCCTATATGAGTCAAAGGACTCTGGAGGTGCACTGGGGTGCGCATCATCGTAATTATGTCGATGGTTTAAACAAACAACTGGAGAAGAATGAAATACTGTATGGTTACACCTTGGATGAACTTGTCAAAGTAACATATAATAATGGAAACCCTTTACCTGAATTTGACAATGCTGCCCAGGTATTGAAATCTGCTCATTTATTTATTCCCTTTACTGGATATTGGAATCTGTCTGTGTGGACTTGTTGAAGTAACATATGGAAGAACTATTTATCTAAATTTGGAGGAAAACGTTCTTTTCTCTTGATAAACGAGTAAAGATGGGAAACCACATTCAGTATATTTTATTTTACTTTTTAATGTTTGTGTTGGTCTTCAAATCTGCATGCACCTGCCATCTGTGGAAGAAATCTTGTTCATCTATCCATTTTTCTTTCATCGAATGCATTTATATAAGGACTACTCTTATTTGGGGCACTCCAATGCCTTAGCCAGAGTCTTTCTTCCAAAGTTTTTATGAATTGCTTTTATTTCCTTATTTTGTGTGGAAATACCATTTCAAGTTCATCCATGTGGATATTTTTCTGTTAAATATAGCTCCAAATAACTAATCCTATGGTATCAGGTCTGGAATCATGACTTCTTTTGGGAATCCATGCAACCTGGAGGAGGGGACATGCCCGTACTTGGCGTGCTTGAGCAAATAGAAAAGGATTTTGGTTCCTTCACAAATTTTAGAGAGAAGTTCACGGAAGCAGCACTTACACTTTTTGGCTCTGGCTGGGTTTGGCTTGTCGGTAAGTCCTTTGCTATTTAATTTTCAAATTGGTGTGATTTATTTTATTTAGTAGTTTCTGACAAAACCTAATTTTTTCTTCTGAGGTAACATTTGACACTAATTTAAAATGAAGTTGGTGTCAGTTACAATTTCTCCCTATTAAATTTGTATTTTTTTAAAAAAATTATTGAATTAAATTTGTATTTTATATCAAGTTACAATTAAAGGAAGCACTAGAATTAATATTCTATTTAATGGGAATGTCCTGTCTGGTGAGGTACCCCTAAATCATCTGTTTTATGATACTGAAACGAAAAATCCTGCTTGTTTTATGTTGCTACTCTTATCTTTTGGTTACTAACATGTCCTCCGTTTGACCGTTTCAGTGAAGAGGAAAGAGAAGCAACTTCAAATAATTAAAACATCAAATGCAGTCACGCCACTTGTGTGGGATGATATAGTGAGTCAAATAAAACTTTCTAACGGTTCCTTAAATCTAACGGTTCCTTAAACCTTTAATTTTACTACTTACAAGAAGAGCTATATGATCATATTTTTGTCTCTTCTTGTGTAGCCCATAATCAGTTTGGATATGTGGGAGGTACTCTCTCTCTCCGTCTCTCTGCACGAAGATTACTTATTTTCTCTCTGTTATACTTTTTTTCTCTATAGTTTGGTGGTGTTGATAATATCTCTTGTCTCTTGTGCAGCATGCATATTATCGGGATTACAGGGTAAGTAAAACCACCGTCCCCAATCCTTGTCTTAATGGTGTGATCTTCTCTGTGGTGACCTTGTTTGTGCATTCTCCTAACAGAATGACAGAGCTAAATATGTAAACGTGTTTATGAACAACCTTGTGTCTTGGAACATGGCAATGGCTCGCATGGCCCGTGCTGAGTCGTTCGTGAATCTAGGCCAGCCTAAGGTGCCTATTGCTTAAATGAAACTGTTTTGACAGCAGAAGCAGCTCATATATCCCTTCAATGAGGCCTTCTAGGAGATCTTGCTCTTCCTTCAGCAAAAGCTTGCTTTTTGTCCTTTTGGGTTCTACTTTTTCATGCAAAAGTTCATCGGTGATATCTATAGGCTGTCCGGAATTGGCTTTAAGTAGCAAAGTGAGAGAGTTTACTGTGCACCTCAAGCTAGCCTGCAGGAGCTTTGTTTCAAGCTATATCCATGTAGCGAAAATAAACAAGTCAGTCTTTATGGTCTCAGGAGGGAGTCCCCCCTATGCCTCTTACCAAACTTAAGCTATGCATCACTGCAACATCAATTTGAAAAAAAAAAAAAAAGAAAAAAGAAAAAAAAAATGTGTTTCTCGAAGAGTGCAGCTATAAGCATCTCCATTGTTTGTGAAGCAGTCTGTATTTAGGGCAGCATCATGTTGTTCATGGCTGATCAGTCCCATTTTATGAAGGTTGTTTCACAGGGTGCTGAAAGAACTCTATTCATTTGTCATACCTGGCTGCTCTGCTTAAGTTGGATAGAAGTCGTTTTTCCTTGAATTATGTCCCATTGTTGTACTTTAATCAAAATATGCCATGTCCTTTTGACTTAAATCCTTCAAACAGACAGTCAAGAGAATTAGTAGGATTGGTTTATTGTCATTCTTTCTTTTTACTATTTGTTTTTTCCCTTATATATAAAATAACGTTGTTCCTCTTCTCCCCACTGATGGATTAATAACTAACTGTCCAATTAAATTCTAGGTAATTAAATATGAACCATTTCTCTTGAATTTAATCGGACCGTGTAAGTGAAAGTTAGGAAGGGTCAGTTGGTAGAAGAGAAAAGAGTTGAAAGATATAAGAAGAGCGTGGTTCGCTAAATTATAATTTTTTCAAATCGGAGGGAAAATAAATTGAGAAAGGAAAACTTGATTACTAAATTACCGTCATATAACTTAAAACAATAATGTACCGACAAAATAATTATGTGAGAATCCAGTTTTCTCTCCTCTTATTTACCAAATAACATAAAATAATTATGAGATAAAATGTTAGGGGCAGGGTAACTTCTGAGTTAAAAAAAAAATGCTAAATTGAAATGGATTCCTTGTTTCTTATCTATTATATACATACTAAGCTGTGATAAGCAACTCATTGTCTAATTTTTCACTTGTTCCTTGTTGTGTTTCAATAAAATCAAGTAATTTTTATGTTTTAGGGGAGCATATTAGACTTTCTATTTTATCTTTCCATATTTGTCCTAAATGTTAGAGTTAGTTTCCTACTTTTATATCGTCTTCTTTTTCCCTTTGCTTTTTAGGTTTTTCTTTCTTTAATATTTATAAACTTAAATAATTTATACAGGGGTTAGTGTAGTAATTTTCTCTTTTCTTGTGGATGATAATTTTATCATTTTTCTGGGGGAAAGCTTTCATGGGAATGACATCAGCTTGCATGTTTCGCCCACACTGATGCGGTGGACCTTGTCCTTGCTGTTTCGTTAGTTTATTAATTCCTTTTGTTTGAAACAATTAACAAAAATAATATTTCGGTTGGTTTATTCGGGTTCATGGAATCAGGTACGGATACAAGTATATGATATATCTAACTCCATTATATATTTAAGGGCCGTAATGGTACTTTTCTCTTTTTACCTATTTATAATTAGTTTTTTTTTAGCTATCAAATCATTATCTAACGGTTATCATGATTTGAGTGGTTGAAAAAAAAAAAAACAATAAATACATATTACTTAATACTCTTTTTCTTTCTACCTTTTATTATAAAAAACGTGCGTGATTAATTATAATTAGTCAAAATAAAATCTACAAATAAATTAAAAAGAATATTTTTGAAATATGATATATGTGTGCGCATATATATATATATTTATTTTAATTGAAAACTATCTGGGAAAAGAACATAGATAGGACTAATTTGGGCTTAAATGATGGTTTTATGATTTTTTTTTAAATGACTTTTAAGAGTGTCAAGTCAAAAAGTTTTTTTTTAATCATTATTTAATGATAATTTTAGGAGTTTTCATGGTCAGAAATAATTTGACCACAGGGCAAAAAATTTTTGACATTCCTAAAAGTATTATTTTAAAAAAGATTAACAAAAAAGTTATTTAGGCTGAAATTACTCCTATCTGTATCCTTTCCCATAGGATTTTTAGGAGTTTTAGTGTTTTTTTTAAAAAAATTACATATATACGGTCACTTAAAGTATTCAACTTCCATATGGTATGCAGTTGGCATTTTTGAAAAATGAAGTGATTAAATGTGCATATTTATAAATAGAAAAAATGGAATATCAAATCTTTAAAACCAAATAGTCTAGTGGTTTGGAACGACATATTTCTTTTGTCACGTGAATGATTCGAACCCTTATTCTCTCTTTTTCCATTTAAATTTTGCATTTTTTTTCTTGTACTTTACTTTTTTCATTAAATGTCCTTCATTTATCTTTTCTCTTTCATTTTTTCCTTTTTTTTTTCATTTTCTTTATCCCTTTCATTTTATTTTCTTATCTTTTTTTTCCTTTCTTTTAAAATAATATTTTTTTTTCAAATTGATTACTAATTTCTAGTAAATTGTGACTAATTGATCACTACTAACCAATTTAATTAGTAGTTACCAGTTACTAATTTGGTGACTAGTTAGTGGTTTCTAAACTATCTATTAGTTTTGTGATTAGTAACAAATTTGGATACCGTTAACTAAATACTGCTTACTTTGATTACAAGTGGTAAGGAATCTAGTTACTAATAACAATATTGTTAATAGTTAGTCTGGTTACCAGTTACCATAGGTATTGGTTATTACTTACAAGACTAATTATCTAGTCTTGCATAGATACCAAATTAGTTAACAATATTCTAAACTGGTGGCCAATTACAAGATTGGTTACTCTCAACAAAAAAAAAAAAAAAAGTTGCACACAGAGTGACCAATTTGGTTACTAGTTAATCTGGATATTGGATATTGAATTTAATTATTGGCTATCAATTACCAATCTAATTT
Source organism: Trema orientale (assembly GCA_002914845.1). Taxonomy (NCBI): domain Eukaryota; kingdom Viridiplantae; phylum Streptophyta; class Magnoliopsida; order Rosales; family Cannabaceae; genus Trema; species Trema orientale. The sequence continues at coordinate 173,677 of JXTC01000429.1, forward strand.
TTGTATTGTTGGTTATTCTGTTAACCAATAATTGGTTACTGGTTACTATTTTCCAGTCTTGTCATTAGTGGCGGAGCCATAACGTTTTTTCAGCAGGGATGAAAATATTTTTTTAATACAATAATAATACTAAAAAAGTATTTAAATATATGATAGTGTCTCCAAATAATAATAGAATATGCTCGACAAATATTCATATTTTAAAAGCACTATATAATAATCTCGTTGTGAGTATTACATTATCAAAAATGAAACTTTTATATATATGAAATTTTTATAAACATACAAACTACAAACTGATCAAATTTTTAATCAAAAAAAATAAGTATAAAGGATACAATACACCTTGTAGTTATATTTAATGCTTTTCTCTCTCCAACTTTTACTGTGAAAAGACGTACATGATCAATTTTAATTGAGCAAAATAATATCTATGGATTGGTAAAAAAATACCTACTAGATTAGTGCCCATATGTGTGTGTGTCTGTGTGTGTATGTGTGTGTGTCTTGACTAGTCTATAGAGTTGGAATCATTGGAAACAATGAAAATTTTTTCCCAATTCCAATTTTCCTTTCTCAATTTTAGTTTAAAAAATTGAATAAAAAATAAAAGTTAAAAATTGAGTAAGTCTTAAGTTGGGGAAAAAAGTGATAATTAAGATCTTATATAAGGATAAAATTAGAAATAAAAATCTCAATAGGGCCAAAGTAGAATAAACTCTTATATTATACTAAACTATGAAATAAAAAAAAAAGTTAAAGGGGTATATTGACAATAATAACTCACATATCAAAAGTAGGGACAACATTAGAGATGATAATTTTAATGGAGACCAAGATAGAAAATAAATTCTCAAATAGTACTAAAGCATAAAATGAAAAAATTTTAGGGGAGATACGGGGAGAAGGGGGCATTGGCCCCCACTTGCTATGGTTACTAGTTGCCCTAAATATTAGATGCTGAATTTAATTATTGTCTACTAATTACCAATTTGGCTACTGCATTATTGGTTATTCTGGTTACCAATTTAGTTACTGGTTACTAGTTTTCAGTCTTGTAACTTGTAGCGAATATGGTTGCTGTTACTAGTCCTTCATAGGTTACTCTTTCATAGGTTACTAGTAACCGTTACTAGTTTTTATTGGTTATTGAGTATCAGTCTCTCACAAGTTTCAAGTTTTCATTGGTTACTGGCTACTAATCCTTCACAGGTTACTAGTTACCAATAACTATTGCTAGTCCCTCACAAGTTACTGGTTGTCATTGATTTTTATCTTAAGCAGCTATATATGTAAAAATGAGCATCTCAACCAACCACTCATAAAAAAAAATCAAAAAAAAAAAAAAAAAAGCACAAATAGGGTAGACAATAAACATATGGAATTTGTAAATGCTAAGATTTATAATTGAAATTATAGAGGGTCCTTGACCACTTGCAATCTTGCATAAAAAAAAAATAGGTACAAATAAGTTAGGTTAATTTTTGGGTTGTGCTCATGAAAGTTGCTTACATACCCTTTGCAGGGATTAAACTATGATGTAGTTATGATTCCTGCAAAAGAGCAAAAAATCAGTTAAATTGCATAGGAGAATAAAGAGGACGACTATAGAGTTTTTTTATAGAGACTGTATAGAGAGAATAGAATGGGATATGGAGATATAGAATGAAGAAGAAGACTATACATTTATTGGCAAATAAGAGGTGTTTAATAAATAGGAAACTCTATTAATTATATAATAATTAATAATTATCTTTTGGGTAACTTAGTCAAAATAGGATACTTACTAGATAATGCCTGATTTGAAATATAATTAGGCTGATATTCATAAATAATAATTACCTCTTTTCTGAAAAGGAGACTCCTATAAAAACACAAATACATTTTGTAGGGCTCATATAGGCCATAAAATGAGCCATACGAATTTTACCTCCAACAATCAGCCCCTCACTCCTCAGTGTGAGTTTACTTGGACTTGAGGAGTAGTTTAAATTAAGCCTTTGCTTCCTTTTATAATACTTTCCTTGCATTTTCTTGTTAGATAATAAATCAATATAAAGCAATTAAAATTGAAAATCAAACTTATAAAAGATGAAATTGAGTCATCATTATTTTTTACAGCTTTCAAAATTTATTTAGAACGGGGAGGAATTAGAGCTCTCGAAAATTACTGGGAATGAAGACGAATTGGAGCATTAGGCTATCTTTGATATACCTTGCCAAGAGGATTTAAAGGCACTCATCGGAGAGGGCGGCTCTCAGATCTCGTTTGGAACGGAGAGGAATTAGAGCTCTCGACAGTTTTTATTCTAAACTTGAAAAGTGTAAGTAGGAAAGAGAATGAGTTGAAGCTTCTTCCTCTCAGTAATTTTACTACTGAAACGTATGTTCCACTTAATTATTTAAGAGTACTTTCTGAGTGCATGGTCTTCTTATGTACTTTTTCATTAGTATTATTATTTTTTTTTCCGGTGGTTTTTGTGAATGAGTTCTTGATGTGTGTGTGTGTTTTTTTTTTCTATAGTACATTTTAGACAAGTATTCATCAACAACGACGTATAAAAACAAGGAGGCATAGGTATATTTATCAAAAGAATACATTTTAGAATCGAAGAAATGAAAAATCTTTGAAAATTTTGAGTCTATAAAAATGTCGACAATCTCAAATAAGTAGGAGTGTATGACAATTCTTTCAACAAATCACCTAAAAGTAGCTAAAACTGCGCACTTCCGCATGATATCCACCCTCTTACATATGTCCATCTTTGTAGATTTCTTCTTTAAGTTAATTGTCTCTCCACTTAATTATTAATTCAACAATTCACATATCAACCTAAAATGTTTAGATTTTGTGTCTTTGAGAAAAGGATAATAGGAGCAATCCCAAGGGGTTGGCTCAGCAGTGAATTATTTGGACTTAGGGTCTGTTTGGTTTAGCTTCCCGATAAGCTAAAAGTACTTTTCGAACAATCTGTGAGCTAAAAGGTGTTTGGTAAAAACCTGAAAATCAGATTATTCAATAATTTTTGACAAAGCTACAGCCAAAAGCTAAAGCTGGCCTAAGGCAGCTTTGGCTTTTAGATTATGCAGGAATCTACATTATCTTTTAATGAATAAATCATAATAGCTAAAATATCCTAACTTAAAAAGTAAAAATGCCACACATTTAATTCAATTTATTTTCATATCAATTTTTTTAAAAAAAATATTAATATATTTAAATCATAATTGACTAAAATACTCTTCATATTAATTATTTTGAAGTAACCAAATTGATTATTTATTAAAATTTTAAATTCAAATGAAAATAAAGTAAATTAAAATAAAATAAAATAAATTTAATTGAGTAAATAATTTAATTAAGTTTATTTTCATATCATTTTTTTTAAAAAAGTATTTATATCTTTAATATGTACAAATATACATAATTGTAAAAAATATCAATAAGTTCTTTCTATAAATATGCATAATTGTATAATGATATTTATTTTAGTCATTTTATAGTTTCACAATAATTAAGTCATACAGTTTACCAAACACTTTAATACAACTTTTTAAAGTCACAGCACTTTAAAATTGCAGTTTACCAAACACTATGCCACTTTACGCTGCAGCGGATTTTTCCTTCAACAGAGCTAAAAGTGTTTTCCTTAAAAGTTACAGCTCTACCAAACTGGCCCTTAGTATCTCATGAAGCACTAGGTCTAAGGTTCGATTCCCACTGAGTGTTATCAATTCCTTAGATTAGTCGGGGCACAAGCCTCGGACATCACGGTTATCAAAAAAAGAAAGAATGAAGGGGTAATAGGAGAGGAAAGCTGAAGTAGTGCTGTGTCAAGTGTAACTAAATGTGCTTATAATAGAAGTATATTGTTTTCAGCATGGAGTCATAATAATGTATTTTACT
>JXTC01000429.1:179047-197357 GCA_002914845.1 Trema orientale
AAAAAAAAAAAAAAAAAAAAAAAAAAAAAACCACGCACTTATGGGAGCCTTGTTCTCGGTGCTCTGAATTTGCTTAATCTTCTCACAAATTGACTTGAAAGCAAGGACCGTAATAAGCAGATGTCCCAAAAGAACCTATACCAAATTAGTAGTAGTAGTAGTGGAACATGAGGGGAGAGGTAAATATGAAAAAAATGATTCGTCCGCGTTGGGCTCTTCATGCCAGCATATTGCTATATGGGGATAAATTGAAGTGCATCTATTGCTATTGAGAAAAGTACACAACTAAAAGCATGCTGATTTGTGTATTTTTGTTTTTCATGTTTTTTTTTCTCAGTCTACTCTTGTTGTCCAAAATGATCAAATCTGGCAGCATAGTGCTGTTAGGCTTCTTTCATGTTCAATCCAAATTGTTGCTTGTGTATTTTCTCAACAACTTACATTATTTTCATCTATTTGCTTGTTGATATGAATTTAAACATGCCTTATGGGATAAGGAAATACCAGTGTAACATCAAAGGTGGCAATTCTATGCTATGAAGATAATTCGAATTAATTTGTTCGTTGTGATTATTTTTTAAAAACTTAATTCAGTTCAACATGCGACATCCCTTCCTTAGGTAATAAGATCACGGACGTGGTGAGCACGTGTCCTCACCTAGTATCCTAAAAAGTACCAGCATTGGGTATGACACCATTTTTTTTTTCTTTTCCGAATCCAATCCTTGTTGAGAGCTTTTGAATCATTGTTTTTTATTAATTGTGTGGAATGAAATAAAGATATTCCAATCTATTATTTGTCCAATTCTAATCTTTTTGTTCCCCTTTTTCTTTCTTTTTTTTATTAATTTGAATTTAATAAGCTGTTTTTTAATAAATCGTTATTTAGTTTTTTTGATATAAGTGTAGGATGTGAAATTTGATTTCTGTTTTCCCTTGCTTTGATTTTCGATTTCAGTCCTGTTATGCAAACGAACACATAATACTAATTTAGATAGAAACTCCTATTAACAATTTACATGGTAAACATCTAGAGTCAATAAGGTACAGTGAATAAAACATAAATACGTAATTTCTTTCATTTTCTAATTTAAATTATGGGGAATATATATTTTTTATAATTATTAAACATTTAGAGTCAATATTTGTGCCCATTCTTTTTTAAATGAAAGCTGAATAGAATTTAGCTCCATGGTACAACTGTACATAAACTAAGAGTTCGGGGACTTATTTGCTAGAAACTATAGTTAGAGACCAATATGCCAAGACACTCAGAGATCAAAGACTCGTGACCAAATAAGCCTAATAGTTGTCACAAATATGGTTAATTAATGGTTGAGTGGGTGACAACCGTTGTAAACTTATGCTAAAACGTTACTATAATCAAAAGAAAAGTATATATTCTTTTTTTTTTTTTTTGAATGGAAGAAAAGTATATATTCAAGACACTAAAATTACAAAGCATATATACGAAGAGGCTTAGTAAAATAATGCTAGTATAATACTTTAATCATAAGAAAGGCATATATGAAAGACACTAAACTGGAAAAGCACATAAGGGCTCATTATATATGTACTTGAATATAGTATCTTTTCTTTTCCCTTTTTAAGTTGTTCTCTAGTCTTTTTTGTGCTTTTAATTACGTTTGGCATTAATGATCTGTATTATGTCTTCCATTTCTTGATTAATCGAGCTCAATTATTCACAATAGTGTTCTGCACTTTGACCTGAGAGCATCCGCGATTTCTACGAGAGCTTAGGCCAAATTAGTACCTTGCCTTGATATAGGAAATTGAGTGATAAGTATCTATTTATTTTATTTTGGTATGTCTTGTACTTTTAGTTGGTAATAATCCTCATCTTTCAGTTTTACTTTGCTTTATTTCTCAAATTCATATAAACGAAAACCCCAGAAAAAAAAAATATATATATATATATACATTGTTTGCTCTTTTTTCTATTTTCTAATTTCATTTCGTCCATTTTTAAAATCCCACATACTTTGCTTTTCTGCTACTTTGCAAATATCTCCATCAATAATTAGGAAAAAAAAAAAAATCGGGCAAAGGAAAACTCTGCGGCTAGGCATAGACTGCTCTTTAATATCCAAAAGGTATGACCCTTACTTCTCTGTCTTTGTTATATGATTGGCGTTTTCGGATTAAATTCTTTTCTTTCTTTGTTTTCTTTTTCTTTTACTTTTATTTTTTTATTAACCTTGTTGGGCTGTTCATGCTCTTGGACATAATTATCATATTCACTGTAGACAACAACATGGCATGTTTGGACACGATTATCATATTCACTGTAGAAAACAGCATGGCTCCACATGCCAACAGGACCCAAACCCCCAGTCAGTGCCATATTAGAAATTTCACGAGTAGAAATTCTAGAAAATATTTTATAAAAATATTTCGAATATGTCCAATTCTAAAAGTCCTAACAAAAATAATAACTAATGGCAGTAACGGAGGCAGAAATCTATAATAGGGGGATAAATAAGAAAATAAAAAATTTTAAGCTAGTTTAGATAAATTATCAATAAAATTTTGATTTGTTAACATATTTTCAAGTTTAATTTACAATCTACAATGTCTAGATTATAATCTAAAACTAACTATCTTAACCTCGTATTTGTAATAAGTTATAGAAAGTAAATTCAAAACAATTTGATGTTATATATGGTGTCGTTATTTTCTCAAAACATAGAATAACAAATATAATTTTTATTTAAAAAATCTTCTAAGTTAAAGATAGAAAATGATTTATTTTATAAATTTTACAAACTACGTAAGGGAATAAAAGAAAGATGATGTAAGTTTTACAAATTTACGAACATGTTGCATGTTACAAAATATATGTGTATGTATACCTATATTAAATATCATAAACAAATATGCATGATCTACCAACAGATATGTATATAAACACAGTCACAAATTCACACATGTATTCAATATAGAATTATCTTTTCTAATTTTACACGAAGCCTAGTATGATGTAAGTTGTAACAATTGGTAGCTGTTAAAACTAATAAATTCTAAGAAACAATCTTTTTATAAAAGTTAGGGAGAAAACGAATCTAAAGAGGTAAAAAGAGATCAAATAAAAATACGAAAGAAAAATTCAAATTAAATAGATAATGGCATTTGACGATTACAGAAATAAATAAAATCTAATTTTGGAATGGTATCAAATATATAAATTAAAAATTTAATATGAAAATATATAAATTATTTCTAAATTAATATATAAATATTAAATATATGTATGTAAAAAAAGAATAAATTGTAAAAAAAATGCCCTAAGGTCTGGGTGTTATGCAATTTAAACCCTAAATTTTGGACTCTGCAAAATAATACCATGAGATTAAGAATTTCTGAAAATTAATACTCTGAGTTGACATTTTGAATAACTTTAACTGATAAAAGAAAATAATATCTCAAAATTGAAGAGAATAATAAAGATTCATCCAGTTTTAATAGAGGATATTATTATTTTTTCGTTATTAAAATTGGTCAAAAAGCGGTATTAATTTTTAGAAATTTTTAATCTCATAATGATATTATTTTGTAGAGTTTAAACTTTAGATTTTAAATTACAGAACACTCAAGCTATAGTCTTTTTTTTTTCCCCGCAGTTCACCCTAAAATAAAAAATCCCAAAAATCCAGGAGGTCATATGCCCCCTGCCACTGGCTGGTGATAGAAACCAACGTTATTATAAAATGCTCACAAAATATGTAGAGCATTATTTTCATCGAAAAGTTCTATTAAATCCATTCCTTAAAAAATGTGTATTTTAATTCAATTAGTAATTTAGTTAATAAAATCTTAATCTCGTTTATAAAAGAAAACGAGAGAATCCAATTCCAACATGATTTTCGAACTGTTCTCATATACACAAAGTATATAATAATACACCTTATACTTCCACTAATAAGCTTATTAATCAAGGCTAAATAAATTATCGAGGACTGTGGAAGGAATCAACAATATTATGTAGTACGAACCAAAGACGAGAAACAAGACCGCAAGGAATACTAGTTCACTCTACAAGCCAACTAGACCCGTAACATGGCACCTAAACCTGTTGGAGAAAGAAAATAAGGGGTGATTATGTGAATGCCCACTAGGAATTCAGTCACTGTTTTCACAAACTGGTATGTCTTATAAACCTGCATAGTTAGTGACAATAAAATATTTCCAACCATCTTATGAACCAGCATTTTCAAAAAATTGTATTAAAAAATAATTCCGAACAATTCCCCAAATATTTGTACATCCCAGCAGTGTCACACACACACATACACCCCATCACATGGTACAATCTGCAATGTCTGATAGAATTATTCATACCCATGATTTAGTATTGTTCGCATGTCCCAATTGGACATTCTTCTTAGTATAGTCCGCACGTCCTTTTGGACATTCGTGCTGGTATAGACCTTACGTCCTTTTGGACATTCGTGCTAGTATTGTCTCCATGTCTTCTTGGACATTCGTATTAGTATAGTCCGCATGTCCTCTTTGACATCTAGTATAATCGGCCTAGTTTGCAAAACTAGATTTCAAACATTTCAAATTTTTAAGAAAATTCAGCAGCATATTAGCTGCTTTTGTGAAAATCCACAAATCCTATTCTTGCACAGACAACTTACGGTACATATGGCACACTATCTAGTTTAACGTGCCTCCCACATAGTTCAAAATATCAAATCTATATACTCAAAATCAATTTATATCACAAATTTGCAATTTAATTCACAATTTCCGTTAGTAAAAGCAAGGAAATTTGTAATCATAATCATTATTAAATAAATCATGTAATTGAGTCCCTACCTCTATGGAGTAGCCAAAGATTAGTTACCAACGGTCCCGACGGCACTCGGTTATGAAATTAGCCGCTCATTCGGATTTTCAAAAGTTCGATTGCTCATTTTGGATAGGATCACTTTTCCATTGGGTGCTCGAATGGTAAACTTGACCCCGCCGCCATTGTGATTTATATGTCCAAATTAAGTTAGGATAGACTCCCAGTTCATCTAATTCAGACTTCGGTGCAAACTGAGCCCCAACGCGCTTTTCATGCCTGGCTGAAGCATATCAATGCTACATGTCCAAGCTTGTTTTGCAACTCACACAAGCTTATTTACGACAACAAAAATGCATTTGATGGCTGGAACAAAAGTTGGCCAAAATACTTATTACAATGAAGATTGCCAAAACAAAAAAAATCCTCACCGGAGCAGTTTCACGCCCGATTAGCTACTGGGGTGGGTCGCGGGGGACCTGGGGAAGGGTCACTCACCACGCGTGGTGGTCAATAGCCGCTCTATTGACAATAATGCCTGAAAGAGGTGGAACATTCGTGGCCGTCAATGTCCTTTTTCATTGCAGTTCAGGCAGAGCAAATGGGTTATGGAGGGTTAGCTAGAGCTCGTCGTTCTTTTTGGTGGTTGCATGGATGGGATGGTGGCTCCGGCAACTGGTTTTGGTGAGGGCACAATGAATGGGGTTTCGGCTGGGGGGTTTGGTCGTGAAGGAGGGGGAGAAAGTGAATAAAAGGAGAGATTGGACTTCTGGGTAATTGTGACACATGTGACTTGATGAGTTGGATTTGACTATTCAAAGCTTTACGAAATAGTCTCTAGCTTGAGTTTCTCTTCAAAAACGTCATTAAGTGTTGTCCATAAGTCCTTCTGTGTTTGTTGTTTGATCCTTGGCCCCCCAAAATCATATCACTTTAATCCAAATTTAAACTTAATTAAGTTTTCTAGCTCCGTTTTTTAAATCCCTAATTAATGAGAAATTACCGTGGTACCCTTGTGTAAAATTAGGTGTTTAACAGTTAGTCCTCCTTAAAAGAATTTCACCCCCGAAATTTGAAATAACCAAGAAGTATGATGCAAAACAATGCAAGTGAGTCAATGAAAGGGAATAAACAGTTAAATACAGAATTAAGAGAAGTTTAAACAATACATTGATTCAAATAGGAACTTGAAACGTGACTCATACTAGATTATTCCATTCACATCACTTGTGGATGGCATACAATAATCAAGAGTCAACCTTATACACAAAAGATAACGAATCACGGGATGACACCACCATAAGTGAGAAGACCTCAGCATCATGAAAATTGAGTGTATACCCAAACACAAGGTATTGGAGACGAGGATTTCACATACAAAGAGCAGTCACAAAGATAATAACGATGAACATCACAATCAACCGAGAACACAAAAGTTTGGGAATCTTAACATTGATTATTAGGTATTGAATCAGAATAGCAGATCAAATGTCAAGCACAAGCTATATGTGCCCTTGATCACACCAGATCATAACACTCAGGGACAAACCCATTTGTCTGTAATTCAAATCTGGTCCTAAACAATCGTTGAGCCAGCGAGTCAAGACTCTAACAAGATTTCCTTCCAACCAAGAAATATGCTCAAAGCCATTTACTATTGCTCATAACGAGCGAGAAATAGTGTTGAACACATATAATTCATAGTCAAAGACAAGATTAGAAACACCAAGAGTGAAAATTTCAAACAGAGAGGCACAACAGTACAATAAGCACTAAACCATAAAATCGCAACTTTAAAACGTCAAAATACAAGTATCCAAACCACAAGTGAATTCCACGTATTTCTAAGTCTTCTACTTAATGTAAAACCATATAGAAGTAACTTCAACTCACTAATAAATCCAAACACTTTCCAAGTCTTTGATACAAGAAAAAGTCATACAGAGATGAGTCAAATGTCTAATAAGCGAGTAAAACTGAAAATAATGTCATAGTGCCCCGAAAATAAGGTTTCAATAGGATAAGATGTCTCTGCAGCAACGCCTATCTCCTATTAAGGCTCATCTCATAGTAAACCAAAAATATTTTTAAATTATGCTTGGAAACATGAAACACAATAATCACTAGGTGTTGGAATAATATACTAGCTCACAATATGGTTCCACTTTACCCACATGTAAGCAACATTTGAACTTCAAGTATCCCTTAAAACATAGAATAAATAACTTTATTAGTGCTTGAACTAAGGAGAAGGTCTTAGGTCCTTAAATTTAAATTGGACCGTATTAGTCATTAGATTATCAAAAATATTTTATTTTAGTCCTTTTCGTTATACATTTTATTTGATTCATGTTCTAATATCAAATGACACCACTTCATTAATTCAAAGAAGGAATGCATAAAATTATTCAATTTTTAACCTCAATAATCAACCAAGTGAGTGTTTAACACCTTAGGTAAAACAAAGAACAAATTCCCGCTAGGGTCACCATAGCTAACCATGCCAATTATTTAAAACATCTCAGTTCTAACCCAAAGTATGGTTAAACATAAAAGAATATTTTCTAGAATTCAAAAAACGTTTTAAGAGAAGTTTTTCGAGGAAAAAAATAACAAAGCTTATTGAGGACAAACTTGAGTTTTCACAACCTTTGTAAATATATTTCACTCTAAATTCTTTTGAATCAAGTTTTTGAAAAATATTCTAAGATAAGAAAAAGTTTAATGCATTTTAGAAAAAAATGGAGTGGGTGAAGTTGAAACTCTTTGATTGAAGTAGATAAACAAATCACAATTCTCATTTAGCTTGTCAAAGTAAATATCATAAGTCTATATGAAACTATGTTATGTAGGGCCAACTAAATGGTATAACGTGTACACCCTTACGTTTAGGTTGAGTTTGGTGTTAGGCCTTTTAAAACCCAAATAAAAATATTAAAAATATAATATGCCTTATAAAATGCAAAAAATAATAATTCAGACAAGAATAGTTTTAATAAAAAGAAAAACTTAAAGACTTTTTTTATATATTCTTTTTTCAAGTATTATAAGTCTTATTTTCTGTTGAGATATATATTTTTAAATTTTCGGGTTTAATTTGGGCTTCTATTTTTAATTTTTTAATACTTTTGTAATAGTTTTTTGGAATATTAGGCTTTGAGTTCGGGTTTCAAACTTGGGCTTCGAGTCGGGCTTCAGGTCGTTTGTATATAAAAATAGTTAGACCGAGCCCAGTCTTAAAAATAATCAGGTTCAAGTCGGACTATGGTCATATTGGGTTGGGACCGAGTTTAAATTAGGGTTTTTTTTTCTTTTTTGTTTCTAACACTTTTACTTATAAAAACCAAAAAGAATTACAAAAATACGGAGGTCAGTTTTTTTTTTTTTTACTTCTGGTACGGATTTTGTTAGAAAAATATCACCTTTTAAAAAGTTTTTAAAAAAATACTATTTTTAAAATAGTTACTAGTACTAGTTACTAGTTTTTGAAAACTGGTTGCCAGTTACCAATTACCAGTTTTATGCCAGTTATAAATACATTTGGTTACTAGTTACTAGTACTTGAAAACTGGTTACCGGTTATTAGATATTATTTTAAAAAATGGTATTTTTTTAATAAAAATTGTACCAAATCTAAAAAAAAACAAAGACTACTATATTTTTCTAATTTTGTTTTCCAAAAATGCTGTACAAGGCCTAATTATCACTTTTTTTTTTCTTCGGGCTGGCCTATCGGGTTTTGGATTTCTAGGCTTTTCTTTTTACGCTCCTAGTCTTGATTCATTTTTTGATATAGTAAATCTTTCTGAAAAATTAATAGACCTTATGTTTGTTATTATTGTCATAACAGTTTGTATGCAATAAACACTAAATTTTCCAAATATTGTATTTGTCAAACTTATTGAACACATGAATTTACTAGAAACAATTAATAGACGTTTAAATTTGATAAGAGGAAACAGTTACGAAAGGTGAAAGATCATTTGCCTTATTTGCTTTGCTTAGTAAATCTCGAATAGTTAATTAAATCTTATTTTTAGAGAAAACAAATGCACACACCTTCGAACCTTAGCCACATTAATCCTTTTTTGTTTCCTCAATTTTTCTTCGAAATCCAATGTTTTCCTTTAATTTTTTGTAACAAGTGTACATTCTAAAAGAGTGGTAACAAAATATAACCTCCAGGGTTTCTTAATGTTGGGAGAAACAACACTACCTCAATAAATAGCAAATCTTTAAATCTTTTCACTTCTTTATGTGTCTAAAATGGGCTCCTTACCAAATACTACAAAGCCAATAATAACAATATAAACCAAAGCAATACAAGCAATAAAGTAATGATTCAACTGTAGATAAGACACCAATTTCTAGTGTAGAAAACCCAAAATGGGAAAAACTACGAGGACCGTAGTCTACTTAAATTTTTCACTATCAACAATAATAATAATGAGTTCACAAAATTCCTTTCTAGAATAACTAGAGGCTCACAACAAATCACAATAGTATCAAGCATGAAGATTCTTAATTCACCAACACTAGAGTTATTATCAACATTAGATGGATTACAACAAAAGAGAAAAACAATATCTCACAAGTGAGTTTGTCAATATAGCACCTTAGAGAGGCTCCAGAAGAATTAAACTGTTAGATTTTTAGAGTTTGTTACAAGGATTCACCATGCCATATTTGAGCAAAATCAGGCAAAAGATCGCCACTTTGATCATCAAGCTAAAATTCCAAAACCCTTACTTTCTTTATGTAGTTTTCTCTCACTAAAAGTGGTTGTTGCTATTTCTTTTTCTCTTCACCACTAAGATGAATTCAAATCCTTCTTTTTCTATTTTCATTCATGATCTGCACGTGAGCTTAAAGGCCTTCATTAACCCTTTTTTTTTTATTTTCAGTCTTATACCAAAATGACCTAATTTTGGGCCCATTTTAAGTAAATGTCTATTTTTCAAATATTATAGCAAAATGATTGGTATATTAATATATATGTGTGAAATATTATATATGCAGTATAAAAATTTATATACTCAGTACATAAACTAAAACTGTATATAAATATACCAAGTGTAAAAAAATTACAAGTACCTGGTTATTTAGCTATGAAAAGCGAAAAATGGATATTTATTAAAACAAAGTGTAAAAAGAGGACACCCACCATAAATTCTCAATCATATGAGGGTTTGGGCTCAAAGCCCATTATTGGTCCAAGCCCCCAAACATATCGGGTAGACCCAAAACTTAAAAATCCTCATGGAATTACTTTTCACCTTTAGCTTATACAAGATCTTGATGAGCACTTTGTCTTTTCATTTTTCTCACCATTTTTTTTTTTCGTTGTATTACAATAAGATTTCTTTAATTAATAGTGTTTAGGAAAGAAGAGAGAGCATGGATTTTTTAGCTGGGATTTGTACCTCTATTGCTGGAGAAATCGCTAAGTATACAATCGTACCAATTGGACGACATCTGGGATATTTGTTTCACTATCAAAGCAACATAGAAAAACTCAAAAATCAAATGAAGGGGCTGGAAGATATGAAAAAAAGTATAGATCATCAAGTTGAAGAAGCTCAAAGAAAGGGTGAAGAAACCGAAGGATACGTTAAGAATTGGATAAGTGAAGTGGAGAGAAAAATTGACGAGGCAAAGGATATTCTAATGGACGAGGGCCACAAAAGTGCAAAGTTTTCATGTAACATTGGGTCTTTTCCAAATTTGGTGTCACGCCACCAACTAAGTAGGAAAGCACAAAAGATGGCACAAATGATTGTAAGTGAAACGCAAAAGGCTTATGCTTTTGGGAGGATTTCTTACCACCCAATTCTGAAAAGTTCTTATGAAAACGAAGGCTTTCAAGCCTTTGATACGACAATACTAGCTATGAAAAAGATAATGGAGGCATTGAAAGATCCTAATCTTAGCTTGATTGGAGTGTACGGCATGGGTGGCGTCGGAAAAACCACGCTTGTTAAAGAAATTGCTTGTAAAGCCCAAGAAGAAGAGTCATTCAGTGAGGTGGTCATGGTGACTGTGTCCAAAACCTATGATCTTAAAAGTATTCAAAAAGAAATTGCAGAGAAACTAGGTCTAGAATTACGTGAGGAAAGCATGTCAACAACAGCAAACCGACTCCAACATCGTTTTAGGCAAGAACAGAAGAATATTCTTATAATTCTAGATGATATATGGGAGAAAATTAACTTGGAGGATGCTGGAATCTATTTTAAAGTTGACCAGAGGGGAAGCAAGATACTATTAGTATCCCGTGATCGAGATGTGCTACGCAATCTTATGGGTGTTGAAAAAGATTTCAAGCTTGAAGTTTTAGCCTTTAGTGAAGCTATGAACTTGTTTGAAAACTTTGTTGGTGATGTAATTGGAAAGACTGGTTTTAAACGTCTGGCAACTGACATAGTTCGAGAATGTGGAGGCTTACCTATTGCCATTGTAACAATTGCATGTGCATTGAAAAACAAAGATATTTTCGTATGGGAGAATGCCTCGCAACGAATGAAAAAAGCCCCGAGAGAAGTGTATGGAAAAGCATACTGGAGCATAAAGACGAGTTACGATTTTCTAGAAAGCGAAGAAAAGTCAATTTTCTTACTTTGTAGTCTGCATAAAGAAGATTCAAACATATATGTGGAGAACTTGATGATGATCTATGCTGCGAGTTGCAGCTTGTTTGGAGATGTGGATACGCTAGTGGAGTCAAGAAATTTGGTGCGCACATTGGTTGACAAACTAAAAGCCCGCTGTTTGTTGTTGGAAGGAGATTATCATGATACAGTCAAAATGCATGATGTTGTTCGAGATATTTCTATGTCAATTGCATCAGAAGATGAGCACATGTATTGTTTTACAAATGTTGATAAGTTTGAAAGATGGTTAAACGATGGAAAACTCAAAGACTCAACTGCAATTTCACTACTTGGTTTCGAAAATTGTATTCAACTTCCTGAACAATTGGGATGTCCTAGGCTTAAATTACTTTTGATGAGCGACATAAACAAATCACTACATTATCATCCTATACTAATTCCAAGCAAATGTTTTGAAGAAGCAACTGAGCTTAGAGCTTTATGTTTGGACCGCGTGCATCTGCGATCTTTACCTTCCTCCTTTTGTTCACTTCAAAATGTCCAAACCTTATGTTTGCGAGGTTGTGATCTAGAACCTGCAGCACTAATTGGAGAGTTAAAGAATCTGATAATTCTTGATCTCTCCAGATCTTCTCTCGTGCAGCTCCCAAAACAAATTGGAAAATTGACTCGCTTACGAATGTTAAATTTGAATGATTGTTCAAGTCTAAAAGTTATTCAACCTAATGTCCTCTCAAGTTTAGTACACTTGGAAGAGTTGTATATGGGTGGAGTCTTTATGAATTGGGAAGGCAAAGGAGTCAATGGTGAAAGAAATAATGCTAGTCTTATTGAGTTAAAGAATTTGCCTCGGCTAAACACTTTGCATATGCGCATACAAGATGTTAGTCTTTTGCCAGAAGACATGTTTAGTGCTGATAAATTAGAAAGATTTGACATCATAATTGGAGATGTACTCAAGTACTATTCCAGATCTTCAACAAGTTCAAAACTACTGCAGCTCACACTCCCCGAAAGCAGCTTAATATATGAGTGTGGCTTTCAAATGTTGATAAGAAAGTGTGAAGAGTTACTCTTAGGTAAACTAGGGAAGATTGAAAGCATTTCCCAATTAGATACAGGTGGTTTTCTAGAGTTGAAGTATTTGCAAGTGAAAGGGAATGAAGAAGTTCGATACATTGTCGACTTAGCCAGGGAGATTCAACCTAGTAGTGTTTTCCAAAACTTGGAGACACTAAATCTTAACAACCTAGAAAACCTGGAAAGCATATGTTTTGGCAAACTTACTTCAGAGTCATTCGGCAGACTAAGAAGTATAGAAGTGCAAAAGTGTAATAAATTGAAGAATATCCTATCATTTTCCATTGCTCGAAAGCTTGAAGAAATTAAAGTGGCTGAATGCAATATGATGGAGGAGATAGTTTATCTCGAAGACAAAGATGATGCCCGCAATACAGTCAACAATGAAGCTACTAAAGACAAACTTGAGTTTCCTCACTTACATTCCTTGCGTTTACACTCTTTACCAAACTTAATTCACTTCTTTGGATCCGAGTTGGAGACAAATTTCTACTCTCTATCCCCAGATTTCCCAACGGTGCCTTTATTCCATGAAAAGGTATAATTCTTTTAATATAGTTTTATCATCACTGATGTTTCACATAAGAATTTAAGCTGAGTTAATTTATTTCGAAATTAAAATTAATTATGTTAATTTACCTCCCCTAGCTGTAAATTTTTTTATATATTGTAAGCACGTTTCATAAATCTTACAATTTGAGATTATGTCCACTTGTTTTGTCAGATAGATCCACAAAATTAATTAGAACATTTCTTTATACTTCTCAGGTTGCATTTCCTAGTTTAAGGGTCTTGGAATTGTATCGAATAAATTTCTCAGATTTACGACCAAAGAGGTGCCCAACAACTTTTCTCTTTCAGAAATTAACCAAACTGTTTGTCCGGGGGTGTTGTAATCTAAAGTATCTTTTTGATTCGTCAATTGTTGGGAGCATTGTGCAAATTGAGTGCCTTGAGGTAAGAGAATGTCCCGTCATGGAACAGATTTTCAGAAGTAATGATGCACAAGACGAAGAAGAAGGAAAACTTGAAAAGATTTGGTTACCTAAACTAAGATATATCAAGCTCGAGAGTCTTCCTGCTCTTAAAAAGTTTTCTGCAAGGGATTGTATTACTGAATGTGAATCGTTAGTGGAACTTTATATAGATGGTTGCGCTCAACTCAAAACTTTCACCACCAATTCCATGCCCACATCAACAGGAGTATTTGACAAAGAAACTGAACCTCTTTTAAGCGAAAAGGTACATTATTGCTATTTTTCCCATACAGTATTATATTCTCCTATGTATTATAGTAGCTGTTATCTGTTTGTTTATTTTGTTTGTGTTCCCTATTGGCTACTACTAAAGAAGAAACACAAATATCATTCTTAATTGACATTTTAGTAGCTAATATTCTAAATTCAAGGCGATATTTTTAAATAAAACTATATTTTTGAATGGTATTTGAGCAAAAATTTTCAAACATCATAAGAAAAAAGTGTAATTAACAGAACAGTGCTACTTGTACATAAGGCTTATGTATTTATACAAAAATTTATATCAATTAACAAAAAGATTTAATCCCTTATTGTTCATGACACTTTTCATTGATTTCCCATTTGATTTGTTACCTTATAATTAATTTTCTTATTTTATTTATATAGGAAAAAAGGTGCATGCATGATTAGTGAGTGGAATTTAATACGTAGATTTGTCTCACAAGAAAACTTTTGGGAGGGAATTGATAGGAATAAATATGTGAAATCGTCAAGCCATATTAACATAGTGATTGATGCATATGATTAAGTGATTTTATAACCAAGCTCTGAGGAATATCAGACTTTTTCCGTACACTATAGTCAAATAAAAATCTTCGTTTTCTTGCAGGAATTTTTTTTTTTTTTTAAATAGACAGTTTTAGCTTAGAAAAAGGGCTTCTTACAAAAACTTAGGTCCAGTGTCAAAAAAATAGAAAACAATTGAGGAAATATGATTTTATGCGGTAAAATTTCAAAAAAAAAAAATTAAAATTTCAGGATTAATTTTGAAATGTTCTGAAAAATCCCATATTTATTTAGAAAACTATTACTTTTAAAAATATTTAGAAAAATATCTCTTTTTACAAATTAATAAGATATATGAGGTAACCAGTCTAATTACTTGAGTTTAATAAGTCTGGTTATCTCACTTAATTACTCTAAATAACCCGATTGGTTTTACTTCAATTACTTTTAAAAGATACAAATTTTGAAGAAAAAGTAATATTTTTCTTATTATTTTTGAAACATGTTATTTTTCTATATAACTTTTAGAAAATTATATATTTCTAAATAAATTTGAGATTTTTCAAAGAGTTCAACTCATTTGGGATTTTTCAATATTTCAAACTTTGGGCCTTGTTTTTCGTAAGATGCTCCAAAAATTTTCTAATGGTTGAATTTTGGACTTCTTACAAAAATCCAGGCTCAAGTCCAAAAAAATAAAATAAATAATCTCGGATGGACTGTTTCTTTTAGAGGAAGTTTGATTTTATATGGAAAATTTTCAAATAAATTAAAACAAGTCCTGGATTTCAAGATTATTTGAAAAATACTTGATTTATTTAGAAAATATCACTTTTGAAAATATTTCAAAAAATTCCACTTTTCACAAATTACGAAGATAGATTCAAACCACTTACCTCAAGTATCCCAGTTAGGTTACTAGTAGGGGTGTTCAAAAAAACCGCCAAACCGTGGAAACCGCCCAATCCAATCCAATCCAAACCTCCCAATCCGTGCGGTTTTTTTTCTTAAATGGCCAATTACGAATTAGAAAACATGAAAACCGACTTGGCCGGTTTGGTTTTCGGTTTTAGAAAAATTCGGTCGGATTCAAACCGAACCGGCCAATAAGTTTGTATATGTATTTTTTTTAAATGTATATTAATAGTTAAAAATTTAAGCTTATTCATTCTAATTGAGTAATGATTACTCTTAGCTTATTTAGGACTATGTTACTTAATGCTCTTATAATATTTTAGACTTTAAATCTTGTTGTTGTGATATATTTAAGATTAAAGACTTCAAGTTTACTATTCAATTTTGATTAAGTTGTAAGTTATAACTAAAATTTAAGTTTACTATGACTTTTGATTTGGTTATAGCTTTTAACTATGTTATGGTTTCGTTTTATATTTGAACTTTATATTTTAGATGAAATATGATTATGATATAAGCTTAGTTGATATTGTATTAATTCAAATTTTGTAAGTTTTCAAACCGCGGAAACCGCCCAAACCGGCCGCAAAAATGTAGGTGCGGTTTGGCCGGTTTGAATCGACAAACTCAAACCGCACGGATTGATAAACCGGCCAAACCGCACATTCGGATTGGTTTCTGGATTGACGATTTAGACCGTCCAAACCGGCCATGAACACCCTTAGTTACTAGGGGAAACTTTTCAAGTTAAATAGAAAATACCTCAAGTATAATACCACTTTTCATTATTATTAAGAAAATACCTCTTTTTTTTTTCAAAATTAGTGCTTTTCAAAGATAGTCGTGATAACCAGTCAGGTTATTATGGGAACTAATTGAGTTACTTGAGATAACTTGTCTAGTTACCTCAAGCAACTTGATCGGCCAATTATCTCAGGTGAAAAGTAACTTGACCTGCCAGTTTTCATCAATTGGTAAAAGTGGTATTTTTCCATATTTTCAGGAGTGGTATATTTATAAATAAATCTAGGATTTTTCAAAGAATATCAAAAAGAGCTTCTTAGAAAATTCCAAGCCCAAAGTACCAAAAATTGAAAAATCCCAATTGATTTAGCAAAATATCACTTTTTAAAAGTATTATTAGAAAAATAACACTTTTAAAAAATATTTAGAAAAATAGCATTTATTCTTTAAAATTGGTATTTTTCAATAGTACTCGAGGTAACCAGTTAGGTTACTTAGAGTAACCAGTCCAGTTACTTGAAAAAACTGTTCAAGTTACCTCAGGTCACTCAACTAGTTATCTTAAGTATCTCATCAATTAATAAAAAGTAGTATTTTTCTAAATACTTTTAAAAGTGGTATTGTTATAATTAAATCTGGAATTTTTCAGAACAATTTCAAGTTGAGGGATTTTTCAATTTTTTTGAAAAATTACCATAAAAAATCAAATTTCCTCTACTAAAAAAGTCAGGATTTCAATTCTTTCGAAATTTTATCATATNAAAAAAATTGTCTATGCGCCTGTTAGATTTTTAAGATTAACATTTTTGAATTCATGTATACAAGATATTATGTTTATTCTCCCAAAATTAAATATATATTGCATTTCTTAGTCTATTATCCCCAAGAAAAAATCATAATACTATAACAGTATATAGTACTTCTAGAATTGTGAGGATTAAATTTTTGGTTCCTCTCAAAATTTGGATATTTGATTAAATAATATGAATTGTGTTAATTTGCAGGTTGCATTTCCTCACTTGGATATTTTGCTTGTTAATAATTGTGAGAGTTTGAAATGCCTTTTATCTTATACAATGGCTAAAAGCCTTTCAAGGCCACTCCGGTTGTTAGAAGTAAGGTCATGCCCGAACATGGAAGAGGTAGTAGTCGTAAATGAAGCATTTGAGGAGGGAAGAAGAGTGGGAAAGATTTTATTTTCTGGACTAGAAAATCTGCGTCTTTCCTCTCTTCAGAGCCTCAAAAGATTTTCTGTGATTGATTGTATTGAATGTCCATCCTTGCTAGAACTATCCATTTCAGATTGTCGTGAATTCTGGACATTCATTTCCAGTTCTTTGCCCACGCCTAAAACGACAATGGTTGAGAAACATGTTGAACGGACAGACTTGATAGGCCAACAACCTCTATTCAATTATAAGGTAATTTTACAATTCTTTCTTTTTAAAAAAAAATTAAATTACTGTTATGTTCTGTTATCTTCTAATGACGATAGCCACGAAATGTATCCTTTATGATATTTGTGCTTTGTGTCAAATTCATAATTTAATTTTGTAAAATCCCTCTCCCGGAAAAAAGGACTTAAACAACTTGCATGATAGAGCTCGATTATTCATAGTGCTCATCATATCTGCAATCCCATAAATATATTGTGGTAATTTTGGCATTTACTACCCATAGTTTTAAAAAAGAAAAATGTAGTATCTGATTTGGTGAAGAAATATCGGGGTGAAACACACACATCCCAATGAATTAGGTCACCACCCAAGAGAATCTCTCCCACACTCAACAACTCTAAATCCGAAATTTATTACTAAAAGGAAGAAATAAAAGAGAGAAAAAAAATACAAGAAAAACAGAAAAAGGGAATATAAGACTCATTAAAACTTGATTAGGCAAAATCTAGTGGGAAAAATGTACTTAGTGAAATGATAATAAGGTAGGTCAACCATGCCTCTATAAACAAAAAATTAGAGAGTGTTCGTGGTAATTCCTGACTAATAAAATTATGAGTTTACTTGTGTGTTATTCAAAATATTAAGACAGCTTAATTTATCATAAAACTCTAAGATGATATATATATATAGAAAGGTAGTTAAGTTAGTTAAAAATAAAATATTCACAACTTGGTAACTAATCAAACTGAAATAGATAACTGAACCATAGTGGACTGAAATGCAAGATAATTTATATATTGAAAAATATTAAGGACTATAATGTAAAATAGCTTAAATATGGCTAGGGTTAGATTATTAGAACGCTAAAAGAGAATCTGATCATAAAATACTTAAAAGTAGAAGATAAATAATCAGCTATATAATAATTGAAATTACCAAGAACACTTATGTTGGGGGGCCTTAGAATGGCTCAACATTTATAGA
>JXTC01000429.1:206657-237050 GCA_002914845.1 Trema orientale
AAATACAGAAATGAAATGAGAATGAAAACAAAAAAAAAATAATGAAAAAGGGATTTAAAAAAAAAACTATCCAACTCATAGGTCACCAACAAGTTATCATTTTTTTTTTTTGTCATGAATAATTTTCTATATTTATATAGGTATTAATTACATTTTTTTATAAAATTATTAATATTATGATGAAAATCCAATGGCCCAAATTAGAGTACCATCCATGGAGCAAAAATAAAAATCTCCATTAAAACATCACCCATAATTAAATATTATCTTTTGTATTTAGCAATTTTATTAATTTAGTATACTCCAAATCGGATATTTTACTCAAATATTTATTATAAATTGAGTACGGATGTACTAACCATTTAGCTACTGAAAAATGATATACACGGCCATTTAGCAAGTGTTCCACAAATTGACATTTATTTGAGAGAGACCCAAAATTCAGTCATTTTGGTCGAAAGCTTCCATATTCAATACCAAATAACTAGTGAAAAAAATCCACCCCAATCTACATGTTCTTTCTGGATGATCTGTAATAGGTTAGTGACCATCCTTAACACTAAACCTATTTCCAAATCAACAAATTAACGTTGAATCCATCTTCTTGTACTTCGAACCACTTTCATGACTCTAACAATAAAATGCTCACAAAATTTCAGAGTATTATATACAATAATTCCCTTTTAAATGTCCCAACAATGAAATTAATTGGATGACATCTTCAAGAGTTCACAGACCAATCATAATCCTTGTATGAAATATTAATAGGGCCTCCATCACTCAAAAGATGCGTCAAAAGACCTGCTTTGGTAGCATCCAAGTAACTCATAATCCACTTTAGGATTTCTCTCTCTTGACCAAAATCAGAGCTGAACCTGAAAAGAGAAAATCACACAAAGATTCCATCTATGAGTGTCAAAATCTTTATGTAAATATCCTCAGACAGTTCATACAAAATATAAGGATGTAAGCGAAAAGAGTTAATGCTTCTATATTTTTCTCACCACTTAATGATTCGGGTGAGATACACAGTTCTCTTATCCAAATCAACCTCCATTCCAATACTCTGAAAGAACTCTCTAGCGGCACTTCTTAGTTGAGTTTCAACTCCTTGGGGTGAGAAGAACTTTACTGTTGGGCTCGACTTTGTCCCGTCACACAGTCCAAAGTGGATCAATGGATTCACTTTATCAAGAACAAGCTGAAATTTTAATAATTAAACTTTAGAACTTCTGTCCATTTCCAACTAAAATGGCGACAGAACCTAAAAAAAAGAATAAGAAAGAAGAGAATACAGTTCTACTCTCCTCTTAAGTCATTTCTAAAACATGGAATGCCGAATGCCTATTATGTGTTTACGACTTGGAGCAGCAATTGCACAAGTTTAACTCGTTTTGCTGTATAAAGATGCTAGTGAAAAGTTGTTTTTACCTCTAAACGATTGTCTCCAGAGCTAAAAGGCTTGACCAAGAAATAAGGAGGTCTACGGTTGTTTCTCAAAATGCCATTTTTTATGGTACTAAGGGAGTAGGGATGCCCTCCAACTATATATTGGAAGTCAGAAAAGAATCTCCTATCCATTACACCTTCAGGATGACCAGACCTTATGACTGCGTGGATCACCATGGCATTGTACAAGTTCAAGAAGAAGGCTAGCCTCTGTTCTGGTGAGAGATCCATAAGGTTTATCCGGTGAAGTTCTTGAGTTAAATTTACATACCTGAAATCAGCAGAAAAAAAGGAGTACGACTTAAAAAGAGATGTAGATATGATATAAAATACAAATGTGTTCGACAAGAAACAATGTATCATTACTAATTTTTACAGGAAATGACACCATCCTCAAATATTTCCTTAGAAAAAAAAACTTCTTGGATACTTGGACAAGTTTTCTTGTTAGGAAAAAGGGGAAATTCAGGTGGTAGCGATAACAACAAAAGCTCAAATTTGAGAAAACATATATAGAATTATCCTCATGACTCCTTGGAAATCAGAAACTGAATATAGACAAAACTGCTTAAAAAAAATGGTTAATTAAGAATAAGGAAAATGAAAAGAAAATGTGATCTTACCTCCGAAACTCCTCACTGTTGCTGATGCCTATATAATCAACATGACGTCTGTCATCAGAAGCATAGGCCTCAAGTATGGCAGACGTGATCTTTGTGAGCTTCTCCCCAACTTTGGCTGCAGGCTTGGGCTGACCATCATTTGTGGAGCCCCGGAAGTTAAAGCATTTGGGAATAAATGGTTCATGTTCAAGGAAGCGATAGAAATGGTTTCCATCTTCAAAATCATTCTCTCTGCATAAATATGAAACAGAGAAACATTTCATGCTTGAATTTGGTCTTCAGAATCACTTACAGTGCAAAAGAAATTTTCTTACCCGAAGACGTGATGGATGAAGTGATTTCTGGCAAGCAGCTTCCCAATCTCAACCGCCTGCATGTATCATGTAATTTATCAACTTCAAGATCAAGGTAGAACTAGGTAGTGACGAATTACCTCAGACTATAGGAGACCAAATGCAACTTTAATAAATTAGCATCTCAGTTCGCAAGAACTACGACACTCAAAATCTAGAAAATTCACCGAGGTAACAAGAACATCAGGACAGGTAAGCTTGTCATGTTAAGACAAGATAAAAAAAGCAAGAAACTAGAAACTATGAGCATGTATAAGCTAAAACGGGCAAAAGCAGTGCAGACTGTAAGATTAGAAAATTCAAACCTAAAGATTCATATCACCCCAGTGTTTATGTTTTCCAGGATAAGAAATCGGTAACGTTGTCAATAAGAACTACAAAAACCAAGCAACGAAAACAAAAATATTGCTGAGGTTCTCACCGCTAAGGAACTATAAAGTAAGAAGAAAATCATGCTTTAATAAGCGATATCACGTACAATTTTTCACCAAATAATAAGATTTGTACAGCAAGTACTGTATGCAACAACTAATGCAGAACATGAAAATAAAGAAATTGGGAACATGGTCGAGATGTGACCACGACAAAGATTCACTGGACACAACTGGGAAAGACATGCGAGACTGCACTGACAAACAGAGCAAAATAATAATAATAACAATTTAATGAGCTAACATAACAAGTAAACAAAATATATCCATGTATCAGTACTAAGTGCGTTATCATCAGTAAACAAATGTAAACAAACTAATAATTCAAATTTAGTATTAACTTTTTTTCACTTTTAATGAATCAATAGCTTCGATAAAGTACTAGAGAAACCAAAAACAAAAAAAAAAACAAAACAAACAAAACAAAAGGAAAGGAAAGGAAAGGAAAGAGAGGCTAATTCTATAAAAAATTATTCAATTTGTCATGAATTGAGAAAATCAGATTTGGGACGGAATAAGCCCGATGATATAAAAAGTCAAAAGCGTTACGTGCCTACTTATTAAAAGAACGTGTGGGGGATTTGGGAGGGAGGCCAACGATTCATCATGCTTTCCATGACAATGATGTTATGGGACAAGCCCTCCCAGATTCTAAGGAACCGTGTACTCGTGTAAACTCATGGGTCATGCAGGCAAAAGGTTTAGACAAGATGGCCCACCAGCTATTTCATAAAAAACCTAATTAAACAAATATAACATGACGTACTCTTAAAAATATAAATGAATTTTCGTGTTCAGGCAAGACATTCGTAGGCTTTGGTACGAAAATAAATAAATGTTATGCGTCATAATTGCTTATCTTCAACTTTAAATATCTACCTTAAAAAAATTCTAGTATCAAACTAATTACATAAAACATACCCTAATAGAACCTCTATATTATCATTTCTATCACATTGTATACCAGGTAAAAAAATTTAAAAAAAAATAAAAAAGAAAGTGATGACTAATGAATAATGATGATAAAAAGAACTCATAACATCATAAATATCCTATACTTTTAACAAAATGCCCACTTTATTATTCTTCTATTATTGGAAATGCTAAAATTGTTCATTATGTTACGTAAATCAGACCAATTAAAAGTCTATCTTACCGATTTTTGTTCACTAAATCTTATAAAATGTGTGAAAAGCCCTTGTATTGTTCAATGTAGGCCAAACACACACATATATATATATACACTAAAAGTATTTTAGATCTAAATTTAAAATAAAACCCCAAATAAAAACGTTAAAATACTTTCAGAGAAAATAAAACTAAATTATAATAAATAAAAAAAACTAAAGTGTTTAGATATAAGTTTTGAGATAAAGATATATATATATATGGTTGCCAATCCAATAAGTATTTTTTTTTACCTATGTGAGTATTTTTTTTTTAGCCATTGAATTATCATCTAATGGTGATCCAACGGCTATAATGAGATGCATGAAAAAACGTGCATCATTAATGCTATTTCTCTCTTTTACTTTTTACTATAAAAAAATGTGCATAATAAAATTTCATTGACCAAAATAATACCTATGTATAGGTAAAAAAAAATGGATTGGTGCTCTATATATATATATATATATATAATTCAAAGATATGCACAACACTTCAACGAAAATCAGATAAATGAAAATTTTTGCAAAAATCAGTGAAATAATTTTGAAATTTCCGCACAAAAAAAAGGTAAAAATGATATTAAGGTATTTGTAGTATTTTCTCTCTAATAAATAAAAAAATGTGCTGAGAATTATCAGTGAGATCACTTATATACTACTCATGATACACAAATACTTTTTTCTCAAGAGACTTGTGATGATAATTATCATCGGTGTTACTTGGTTTCTTCTTCAATTCAATTGACATAATTAAATAAATCATACCCTCTCAAATAATAATAATAAGACTTAGTTTCTTCAATCGAAATCCCTTTCACAAAAAAAAAAAAAAAAAGTTTCTTCAATCGAAATAATTAATCAGTCTATCATCTAATGACGTCAAATAGCGTGTTTGATCAAACAAACAATATGTGGTGTCAAATCTATCCAAAAACAAAATAAAAATAACAATTGCGGTGTTAAACATGCAAGGGAACAAATGAACCTAAGCACATTTATTTTTCATATAGATATTTCTTCTACGCTTCAAATCAAATACGAAATTAAATGACATGGAGCGCCATCATCCCAAGGACCGTTAAGACTCCAAAGGGAGTGGGCCCCACGGACAGGCTCTTGACGATAATTTCACTCATGCCTACTCGTGAATCTAATCATCCTCCCTAAATCTAATCATAGGATGACACCTAATTATTTATTTATTATTAATTCTATTATTGATTCGATTACCCATATAATATACATCGTAATTGAATTTTTTTTTCAAAATAAAATTCAAGTAGGTTTAATCAGGTAACCAAATAGACCTAAATTGTTTTTTTTTTTTAGTGTGTATTTTTTTTAAGGGGGTTTGCCGATTAACAATAACATAATGGTTTTCTTAAAAATAATATCATAGCTTGTTATCATATCGCCTGCATGGTCCTCCGTCCTCATCATTAATGTTTGCTAAGATTGCTGAGCAAAAAAAAAATGTTTGCTAAGATTGCGATTTACTCCAATTCTCCTCTTTCTCTCACCAGATAATTGTTTTTTTTTTCTTTTAATAATTAATTCCAACATATTAAAATATTATTTTAAAACCAATTAATTACTCAATTTTTAATTCACTGCACCCAGGCTCCTCCAAAACTAAACGGTCATTCACCACACCGTTAGAAACAGCATTTCAAAAGTTGACTTTTTTTAACTGACAAACATAGACGCAATCAGATAAGATGACGCAGCCAAGGCTTTAAAAATTCAGATGCTACGCAATGCACCGTAACAAATGGTCCCGCAGATTCTAATTTCTAAGCCACAACTCTTTTTCTTTGAACCATTTGGTCGTCAAGACAATTGGACTTTAGACCGCGACCCCATTTGTTAAAAGTTATACCGCGAAACAGAGAATCTAAGAAAGAAAATCTAAGGCGGAAAACGTGTACGTACCTTTCTGCGGCCGCAGTCCAAGTGGTGTATGAGGGCCTCGATCAACTCGCACCCGGCGAAGCAGTTCTTCACGATCTTCATCTTCATCAGACGGTCCTGAATCGGCAATCTCTGCCTCAAAACCCTAACTATCCGCACTATCTCCTCCGTCGACTCCACCTCACTACCCTCCTCCTCATCATCATCATCGTCGAATCCGTACACCGGCGGCGACGGCGCGTCGTCGGGGCATTTGGTCCCGACCATCTCCCTCAACCTCCGGTCAAAATCACCGCTGTTCCTCAGCGAGTTCAGAGCCACCAAACCCCCAAAGAGCTTCTCGTTGAAGAAAATCTGCGGCACGGACGCGCTCCCGGTCCTCACCACGAGCTCCTTCTCTCTCCTAGGGTACACGTCGATGTTGATCTCCACGAATTTCAGCCCCTTTTCCCTTAAAAATCGCCGGACGGCCGTACAGTCGCGGCAATTCGACCTCGAGAAGAAGCTTATCCGGCCTTTAATGGCGGATTGATCTTCGTCGTTCTTGAGCTTGACGACCACTCTGAGTCCCGAGAGATTGAACTCGGTCACGCTCGGCTTCGGCTCCGGCTTCGGATGGTCGAGGTTTTCTTTGAACGAATTGAGCTTCCTGGCTATCGCGGCCGAGAAATTGTTGCTTCTCTCTCTGATGAATTTTCCGATGGCCGGCATATCGACGGCGAAATTCTCCGGCGGAGACATTGAAACGTCGTCGTTTTGCACCGGAGGGTTGAAGAGTCCGGGCGGTGCTTCGGGCTTTGGGAGCAGAGAATGCGGCTGGAGAATTTGAATGTCGCAGATCATTTTGGGAACCACATCCTCAATTTTTGAATCGATCGTCCCCGATTTTTCGGACGAGATTTGAAAATCAGATGATTTTTCGGTATTCGAATCGGTAGACTTGTTATCGAATTCGTTTTCCGCGGAAATTTTTCCGCTCTGCTTTCCTTCCCCGGCGGATTGGGTGATTCCGTCCTCTGTTTTGAGAATCTCAGTTTGTGAAGAATCCATTTTCTGGAAACGTGAGACTGAATAATAAATATTTTTAATTAAAAGGGAAAAAAAAAATCTAAAGGAGAGGGAGAGGGAGAGGGAGAGAGAGAGAGAGAGAGAGAGAGAAAGAGAAAGAGAGGACAAAATGGGGAAGCGAAGAAAGCAAGGGGGAATGGAATAGGAGGGAACGATGATATCGGGGGAGGTTTTAAGGAGAATGATGGAGAGAGGGTTTAAAGTTCATGAAAGTTGAAACAAGAAGAAGTCAAAATCCAGTACCAGACGTTTTGACTCTTTTGTTTTGTATTGGGCCAAAAATGTGGGTCGCCGGCCCAAAGTTTGATATCATCTCCATTACCCCACCATTCAACGTTAAACGTCCCCGTGTCATGCGGAAAAGAATTTAAAGCGAAACCCAAATTACCAAATTCTCCTCTGTGTTTGTGCTTTTTTTTTTTTTTTTTAAGGTATTCTTGGTCATTGATGGACATTCATTTGTTTATTATCCAAAATCCTAAAAGGAAGATGACGATTACAACTGATTTCTATCTAAGAATACTTTCATTTTAAAATTAAGCTCCACATATATATTATCATGTGACAGTATGTAGATAATAAATTTTAAGATGATCACTACTAATGATGCTTAGGGTCAATTTGGCTATTTGATATAGCTTTTATAGCTCTTGATTCTAATTATGAAATAAATTTATGTATGATATTATCATTTTTTTTTATTTTTTGTAGTGTCTGGAAAGTACCTTTGGGGATCATTACTGTTTATTAAAAAATTTTGGAGTGATAATTTACTTTTTTTGTTAAAAAAATGAAAGAAAATAGTAGAGGTGATTAACTACTTGAAACATGTTTTAATATCCAATATTGGAGGGTCCAATTTAGATTTTTCTTATTTTATATTTTTTTAGACCTATTCTGTTGCATAAGCAAAACAATTGGGACCACAACGGGTTCTAAAAGGCCATTTGCTGTCATTTGAAAGTATAAACTATTTCCGTTCTTTTAGACGTGGAAAAAAAAAACAAAAAAAAAAGATAAAAATGATAATATTGTGACTAAATTATACAAGATGAATATTTTCAAAATTAGTTTAAAAGACAGAGCTGACTTTTGGAATAAAAGAAAATAAATTGCATTGCAAAGGTTTTTCGAGTCATTATCGGTAGAACATAACAAAGCCCCACTATGGCCGAGTCGTGGTGGTGACTGATGTGTGTGTATGACTAAGTTGAGTGTTTCAATGGCGCTAATCTAGGGGGCTCTATGTGGTTAGTTGGTGCGCTTGACACGGTAAGAGTAAGAGCTCAAATGACCAACGCAATCCAAGTGGCATGTAAAATAAATAAACAAAAACTAGTGCTTATCAAGTTGTTTTTTCTGTTTTTGTTACCAAATGAACCTCTCAACGCTTCTTTTGTTATAATTTCGTTACCATAACAAGAGAAATGACCTTTGGAGATAGTAAACTCACAACTATTCTCCTTTCATAAGAAGATATTTTTTTCCCCATGTATGCCAAATTTCTCACATATATATATATATGATGGTGATTCAATTTTTAAAAAAAGAAAAAAGAAAATAAGGTTATAAGTAGTTTTTTTTTTTTTTTTGAGGGAAGCTTTAAATATTTCTTCAGTTATTTATTTGTTTATTAGGTATTTTTCGTATACACATTTTGCCTATTATTTTTATTAAATTTTAAAGACCTTGAATCACATATAGCTAGTAAAGCCTTACAATAGACTAATTATTCACACGTGTTTGATACAAGAGCATATATAAACAATTAAGCTAGAAGATAATAATAATAATAATGCAAAAGAGAAAGCAATAAATATTTGTTGAACAGTTGTATTTAAAAAAGAAAAGATGTGGACCGATTAATGGGGATATCTTTTCTTTGAAGTAATGCTAGAAATAATGATAAGACTAAAGCCTTAAATTTACATTATTAATATGTGAAAAACCGAGAATTTAGACCAAAAGTTTTCAGCTCCACCATTTTAGTGCCAAATCAACCAATATGAGAACATAACTCAACTTGGTCAAAGATTAACAATTCAATTTGAAAGAGTTTAGGATTATCATGGACTTGGCCTAATTGGCACTGACGATTCTCGATAGAAAGAAGAAACTAGTTAATGCTTTTTTTGAGGCAACTAGTTTATGCTTTCAAACAAAGATATTACACGATAATCAGAAACCTAAAAATCTTTTATTCCAAACAACAAAAATCCAGCATGTAAATAAGTGAAAAAGGTATTGGGAAGAAACTTTCTCAAGCGTGTTTTACTATTTGACACGGCCTTGATAAAGAGGGAAATTAACTTACTCAATCCAAATCGGAACTTAGACACACTAATTTCTTTGTGGTTAGATGACTTGGTAATTTGACCAGCTCAATATTCATGTTTAATACAATGTTATTTTTGTTGTAATAAACACAAACTATCAACTTGTTATGCCAAATGTCAAATTATATAAATTTACGACAAAATATAGATAACAGAAAAATTCACAAGTGATACAAATATTTATCGTGGTTCGATTTTTAGTATACTTTATATCGGAGACAGAGAAAAAATTTCACTATGATAAAAGAGATTACAAAAATATGACAATTCTTACAACCTCGAATACACTCAAATTTCTCTCACACAAAAGAAGAAATAACAAAAGTACAAACAGCTGCCAAAGTCACCAAATCTGGATTCTGAACCTTGTCACCCGGATAATCAGGGGAGCTTTCTAGTATTTCGGCAAATACATGGATTTATCAATGTCCTCTCAGTTATAGCTAATTGTACGTAATAGTATCATACATATGAGCAATAAATGTAAGCCAAAATATGAGACTAAACAAGTTAAGTTTATATAGTACAATATAACATTATGAATAGTCACCTGCATACACTGACAATCCGTTCACGATGAGAAAGTGGCCAAAAAAAATCTAGGAGAAATAAAGTGATTAATATGTTTTGTGGGAAATATCATGTGGTAGATGGGATAATAGGTAAGATCCCAAGTATTATTCATATATATTTATAGGATACTAATTTAGTAGGTATTTTTTTTTTAACTTATCCATAATTATTGTTTTGCTAAATTAAAAATCATTATGCATGTATTTTCATGGTAAAGGTGGGGAAAGAAAAGTATTAAATAATATATATTTATTTTTATTATTTTTTTCTAATTACCCAAATTATGGTAACCATCTATATATATATTAAGCCTAGAGCAGAAAAAGTGTAAAAACTCTGATAGCTTCTTTGATCACCATTCTATTTTTAAAATTTTTAGAAAAATCCTAATTTTTTCATGATATGATTGGTCCTATTATTATTTTTCTTTGCTATAATTGGTTGAAATATATATTTGTATTATATAATATTATATTTAGTTTAATATTAATGATACTTTATATTAAATTTAGTTCATCGAACAAATAACTGTGACACATTCATTGTATCAAAATAAATGTAAAAATAAATACATTGTTTAACTAATACCTGTGATACATTCGTTGCATCAAAATAAATGTAAAAATAAATACATTGTTTAATGTTTTATATAATATTATATTTAATTTAATATTAATTATACCTTATATTAAATTTAGTTCATTGAACAAAAAGTTATGTAATATTCATCTCATCAAAATAAATATAGAGACAAATATATTATTTAATATTGTAATACATTGAACCTAACTATAAATTAAGCCTAATATATGCAATATTAATACCGTATCGCGCAAAGTGCGGTACAATGTCTAGTTAAATAATAATACAATGACTAAAAAGAATACCTATTAGATTGGGAACCATATTAATATTGTGTTTTTTTTTTCCAGATATCTTGTTGGTGTTTTGTTTGCCTATTTTCTGATATTTTAAACATCGATAGTGATATTTCAGTAAACCCATTTATTTTTATTATTTTTTTCTAACTACCCAGATTATGATAACTGTTAAATAATAATCTGATGACTAAAAAAAATACATATTAGATTGGGTACTATATTAATATTGTGTTTTTTTTTTCAGATATCTTTTTGGTGTCTTGTTTGCCTATTTTTTTATATTTTAAACATCGATAGTGACATTTCAGTAAACCCAATTTATATTTTGACTGAATGAAGTTATAAGTTTATTTCAGTTCAATTTTAAAATTGGAAGGAAATGTTAACAATGTGCAAAATAATAGCTATAATTTGAACAATAGTCAAATTACAAGATATAATTAGGTAAATATCCTCGTTAGTCATTACATTTCACTTAGGTTGGCATTTTGAGCATCATGGGCATGAAGCGTGAAGTTATTGGGCTTTTATTTACGTGGTCCATTAGCTCCACATAAAAGGATTACCACATTATAAAATAATAATAATAATAATAAGAGGAAATTAGATTTTTTATGTTAAAAGTTTTAAAAAATTTAAAAAATCCCGAATGTTGAAATTATTTGGAAAATCCTAGATGTAATTAGCAAAATACTATTTTTTATTAATTAGTGAGATACTTAAGGTAACTTGTCAAATTATCTGAGGTATCTTGATTAGTTACTTTAAGTAACTAAGTTGGTACCCAAAGTAACCCAATTGGTTACCTCGAGTATCACTAAAGAATACCAATTTTGAATCAAAAGTGGTATTTTTCTAAATTTTGTTAAAAGTGATATTTTTATAAAAACTTTTCTTACATGATATTTTTTCTAAATTAATCCGGGATTTTTCCAAATAATCAGCCCATCTAGAATTTTTCAATTTTTAACACTATGGGCATGGATTTCTGTAAGAAGTCCTAATAATAATAATAAATAAATAATAAAATAAAATAAATTGGGTGGCTTTTCCTTTTTTATACTTCAATTTAATAAATGTCCATTTTCTTCTTTTTATAATTAAATGGTCGAATATATATATATAGATCATTATCTAGTAAGTATTTTTATTTTCTTTACCTATATTTTTATTTTTTAGCTATTGGATAATTATCTATTGGCTACTATGATTTGAGCAGTTGGGAAAAAAAAAATAATAATAATAAATGCACATTATTTAATACTCTTTATTTCTCTCTCTATTTTTTAGCATGACAAGACGTATATGGTGAATTTTAATTAGGTAAAATAATATCTATAGATAGATGAAAAGAAAAAAAAAAGTACCTACTAGAGTGGTTATGTACTGAATATATTAATTTATATACTGGATACATCATATTTACATTTGGTATATCAATGGATATACCAGTCATTTAGGTAATATTTGAAGATGGATATTTATTTAAAATGGCTCAAAATTTGGTAATGTTTTATGAGAAAATGACATGGATAGAACTAACTTAAGTCAAAATGACGTATTTATGCATTTTCCTGAAAAAACATTTTTAAGAATGTCAAGGATTTCTTGACCATAGGTCAAACACTTCTTCACCATTAAAAAAATAATTATTTAGAACTTTTTTACAGTCAAGACGTCCTTGACACTCTTAAAAAGTCATTTTTGAAAAAATGTATAAAAAAATCATTTTGGCCTAAATTAGTCCTATCCATGTCTTTTTCTCTTTTGTTATAAGCCCCTATTTCAAAGGGATAAAAAATACGATTATTTTTAAGTATATTTAATAAAAATACTTTATTCAATGTCAATGAAAACGATAACAGAATTTATGAAATATGTACTCGTTTTTTATGGTATACTTTTAGACATAAAATATATACCATATGGTATTAATTTAAAACCTGTGGCATACATTTTTCAAAAAAATAAAAAAGCTATAAAGCTGATAACAATTTAAAACGGTATTCATACGGAGCTTATAGCAAAATGATTGGATTTTTTTTATTAAAAAAAAAAAAAGACTGAACTGAACTTTGTAGTTTTGAAAAGTGAAATTTTTAGTTTTAGTTTTGTTTAATGTTAATATGTGGCAGCGCTGCTCCCCGGCGTAGCTTTCACTACAAAACTGAAGAATGTCGTCGTTTAATTTTGTAACTTTACTTTGACTTTGAAAAAAATATCATGTGCAGAAAATTAGTGTTATTTTTTTATAATAAATACAAATATCTCGTAATAAAAAGAACTTCAAATACAACATTAATTCTCTTTTAAAAATAAACATTCATAAATATAAAATTGAGAAAACAACTCTAATAAAATATCTTTAAAATTGCAAAAACAATAAAAAGAACTTTTCCTATTGACTTTAAATCTCTTTCGTCTATGTCCCGGGGAACCTTCTTTTTTGTTCAAAAGCATGTTGTCATGTGTTTCTCTCTGGTGACATTTTTGCATATAGAAGGAACTATAGTGTACCTTTGATACATAAATATACTAAAAGCATATGCATATCTACACAAATATGATGCAAAAATACAACTAATAAACTTCATATAAACTTTTAGACTTACCTAGATTGACTGAAGCTAGAGATATCAAATGGGTCGTGTCGTGCCGATCTGACCCGTAAAAGGTAAGCCCGTTTGTGCCTCGTGTTGTGTTTGGTACGGCCCAACAAAACATAGTGTCGTGCTCGTACTGACCCAAGTTTCAAAACTCTAGGTCCAACACGGTCCATTGATACAGGCACATCTCGTGTCGTACTCGTGTCATACTCGTACTTGTGCTAGACCCTTATCGTACCGAACGTAATATGCCAAACATGGTAGCGTATCTTTGTGTCTTTCTTTAGTCGACCTATTAAATTGTTATGACAGTCAATATTTTATAAATTTTTAAAAAATATTTAATTAAATAATTATAATTTGATTTAAAATAATAATCAAAATATGTAATATACTCATAATTATTTGAAAAGAAAATATTCAATTAAAAATCACTAATGCAAAATTATTTTTAAAAGAGAGAGCAAGAAAAGTGAGTTTATTAATAAGCAAAAACTAAAAAGACATAGAAAATTTGCAGATATAAATAATATAACAAGTAAAAGTGAATATATTTTAAAGTATTCAGAGTCGTGCTTTTCGTACTTTTTGGATCGTGATATGCTTGTGTCATGCTCATGTTGTGCTCGTCCGTGTCGTGCTGTGCCAGTCCATAATGCCCAAAATATAAAGCTCGGCACGGTCCAATACCTCTTGTTGTGCTTGGTACGATCTAAAGTCACCCCGTGTCGTACTGTACTCAGCACAAATTTCTTCGTGCCGTGCCCTCATACCAAATGGGCGGTCCAGCTTATTTGATATCTCTAACTGAAAGTTAATTTTCCATGACATAACTTAGTTTCTTTTTCAGAAAAGAAAGTGTACAGAACTGATTAAAACTCTTACTCTAATACCAATTGAAGTGGCATCGCTTTCCACCCCGACTTTCGAGACTAGACCGGAAAACATCCTCGTGTTTATTCTTTAACTTAACTTTAAAACACTAAAATACGCGAACACTATGAATATTATGTGCAAAATCACTTTAAAAGGAAATATGCATTCAAAATATATATAATACCGACATACATACATATATCTATCTAATAAACCCACCATATTCTTTTTATTTCATAACCACACACTAAAATTATTGTTTGCATTTATATTTATATACAATAGATATCTATCAAATAATAACCAATACGCTTTATATATATATACATGTAGACATATGTACATTATATATTGCACTTACAAGAGTCCAATATAAATCACCTTTCTTTCTTTTTCTTTTATTAATTAAATAATATTAACAATACACCACACTTTGGTCTTTAGAGAAAAGACACTATGACCTTTTTAGATATAAAATATATAAAATATTTAGTTACTCAAATTTAATTCACCGCACATGAAAAAATTATATTTATATATATATATATATATATATAAGAAGAGACTCAAATAGAGTTTACAAACAAACATTACCAATAGCACAAGCAATTATTTATAAATTAAATGCATTAACACGTGGACAACATATATGTATCCAGATATATCTCATATAATTCACACAAAAGCAATAATATGAATTACATCTAGTCAATTAAGAACATACATATAACATAAAATATCATCACATTTATTTCAATTCATTAGTTTTTGTTTCCAATTCATTATTTTTTT
The DNA here is from genome assembly GCA_002914845.1 of Trema orientale. Taxonomy (NCBI): domain Eukaryota; kingdom Viridiplantae; phylum Streptophyta; class Magnoliopsida; order Rosales; family Cannabaceae; genus Trema; species Trema orientale. Next base: position 221,726 of record JXTC01000429.1, read on the forward strand.
AAGAGGGCATGTAGAAAACACTTGTGAATATTTCACTGTAAAAGACTCACAAAATTTGTTAGCATAATATATATTAATTTCAAACGATAATAATAGCACATAACCAAGTGTGTCTTAATAGACTCATAAATGCCAAGTTCGGGATATTACAACTCTCTCCTCAAAAACAATTTTGTTCTCAAAATTAAGTTTCATTTCAGATATATCACGTGAAGAATATTATTAATTAATATCATAAAAACCATTTATACTTATCAAAATCGATAGAAGGACGACTTCCCATGGCATAGTTTAGTTTCTTCTTTTTTTTCAAAGAAAGTTTACAAAATTAGAAATTAACTCAACTTAACTGTAAAATTTTTTCCTGCTTTATAATTAGGAATGGCAAACGGACAGATCAGTAATTGTATTTTAATTAACATCCCTATTTCAGAAGGCCAAATATCATACCTATCTCATTAGCCATTCTTTTAGACGTAGGAACGGTGCGAGAATTAACCAATGGATAATAGAAAAAATCATCGTTATTCAATACTCGATGATAATAACTAAAAAAAAAATGACAATACTAAACTTTTTCATAATTGAAAAAATATTAAACACAATGATAAACTCTAAAATTTAAATATATAAGGACATATAATTATCTAAACTCATTATTTTACAGAAAATATGTGAATATGAATGGTATAAAATTGAATCCATATATGTATAATAATTTTTTATGTGGAATATATATATACAGGCGGATTATGCTAATACTGTTCCCATACTATACCCGCATATTAGCGGTGCGGTTATTCCCACCCCGATTATTTTCCTCGTTAACGATTTTTCCCATCTCTGTTAGGATTGGATAACTACAGATATCCCTAATAGTGGGTTATACTTCCATCCCTATTTATAATAAACCATCTTGTAATGAAAAGAAGTTCTAAATAAAGCACTTCATTAATCCTCTTTTGAAAATAAACATTCCTACATATAAAATTGAGAAAACATCTCTGATAAAATATCTTTAAAATTTTAGAATCAGTAAAAATAACTTTTCTAATTAACTTTAAATCTCTTCTATATATGGAACCTTCTTTTTTCAGTCAAATTCAGGTAACTAAATTGCCCGGAAAAAAAAAAAATTGAAGTTCGAAATATGAAGAATTTTTTTTTAGTAGAAATCAAAACATAAAGTTTAAATTGTAAAAAAATCAAATTTTGGGGTTTTTTTTTTTTTCAGTTAACCCAACTTACAATATTGACCAACTTACAATACTGACTAGCTTTGAAAATTAATTATTGGCCCACTGCTCAAAGAACAAGAAGGTAGATTTTATTTTATTTGGTTACAATAATTTTATTTTTTCTTTCAAAAATAAAATAAATAAAATACGTCGCTTTTTTTTTTTTCATATAAGTACTGCCGCCAAAGAAAAAAAAAAACAAAACAAAAATAAAAACAAAATTTTCCAACAAAAGCAGTGTTGGGTTCTTACAATTTTCTTCTTTATATAATGTGTCTGTGGATGAATAAGATACGAGGCGTAATAGTACTAAGGCCCAAGACAGAGACGGTATAAGTTAAAAGCCCAAATCTAATTTAATCTATAAGATAAAGGTGCGTTTGGTATGCCTGATTGAGATTAGACTCTTGTATCGGATTGGATTGTAATAGATTAGAATGAGATATATCATACTATAACATATATTATATTTGGTGTAGTATTAGATTGGATTATGATTATTATTATAACATGAGACTCACTTTCGTTGGAATGTGTAATAAATTTATTTTAAATTAATTAAAATTTAAAAAATGTAAAAGTATTTGTAATATAGGACTCACTAACTTTGGAATTTGGAAATAGATGTGGACCTACCAGTATTGAGTGTGGGATTAATAATTCCACATTTATTAATGAGATTAATTATCCCACTTATATGGGACAATTTTATGATTGTGGATTATCTATCCCAATTCTAAGTTGGCATCAAACAAAAGTTTAGGATAAATAATCCAAATCCTAGTCTCATATACCAAACAAGGCCTAAGAGTTAATTACGCTGAGTAATAGTTTTGGATAATGTTGTGAGGAGATTTGATTGTTTACGGTAGGGAAATTAAGCCTTTTATGGCAATTTTAGAAAAAATATTTGAAAAATACTATGACCTGTGTTTTTTAAGGTTCGCTATATTTTTATTAGAAAAATACCATTATCTAAAAAATATTAAGAAAAATACTATTTTTAAAAATAATAACTAGTAAATAATTTTTAGAAACTAATAATTATTAATCAAAGGTAGTTTATAACTGGTAACTAGTAATTAGTTTTTAGAAATTAGTAACTAGTTTTCAGAAATTAGTAACTAGTAACTATTTTAAAAATAGTATTTTTAATTTTTTTTTAAAAAGTGATATTTTTCTAATAAAAACCGTACGAAAATTGGAAAAAAAACCTGACCTCCATATTTTTGTAGTTATATTGGGTTTTTATAATTAAAAGTGTTAGAAACCCTTAATGGTAAAGTTTTTAAAATATTGAAAATTAAAAAATCCTGAATTTTAATTTTTTTGAAAATTTCTATAAGTATTTCGAGGAATAGCACTTATAGAAATATTTAAAAAAATATAACTTTTTGCTAGTTGATGAGGTACTTAAAGTAATTGATCAAGTTATTTGAGGTAATCGGAGATATTGCCTCAACCTCTAGTACATTTAAGAAGTATGAATTTGAAAAATGGTATTTTTCTAAATATTATTAAAGAACAGTATTTTTCTAAATAAATCTGAGATTTTTCAAAAGTTTAAGCCCATTCAAAATTTTTAAATTTTTTGGACTATGGGCCTTGATTTATGTAAAAAGCCCGTTATGTAGTAAGATTCATGGTAGGTAGCTTGAGTACAAGAAGTGTCCCGTTTTTTCACCTCATTTCAAGAGGACCTTTTCTTCACCTATTTAATAAATGGTCATGTTTTAGTATATCAATTTTTTGTATATAAATTATATTAGTATATCAGTGTATATTACTATATCAACTTTTGTTGTACCAATGTATGAATTTCATATTAAGAGATAATCTTCTGGAATTTTTTTAGGTGAATTGTAACTTATATGTGGTCCTACCATCGATACTAAAAGTAGTGGGGTTCCTTCGTTTTCTTTCGGAATCACACCAAATTTTATTTCGTGAGTAATATTCACAGTCACTATTAAAACTTGAGGTTAGAGTTTATTAATTAAAGTGGTAATTTATAACACTTTGTTATATTTGCACATTTAAAATTTCAATTTGAAAAATATTCACAATTACTATTAAAATTGGAGGTCAGAGTTAATTAATTAAAGTGGTAATTTATAATATTTTGTTATATTTGCCTATTTAAAATTTCAATTTGAATTTTTAAAGGCCTTTTGAAAATTTCTATTAAGTAACGGTTTCTTAGCCAAATGATCTAACTTTAGGTTCAAATTTAAGAAATGGCGTTTTTCAAATACTATTGAAAAATGGTCAAATTTATAAATCTTCTTTTAAACTGGCCTAGTTTATTTATTTATTTTTTAAAAAAAACCCTAAAATATATTAGCTTTTGTATATCTATATCAATTTATATAAAAAAAAAACTTATGTATTAATAAACTTACTATAAAATTGATATATTAACACATAATAATTGATATATGGGAAATTATCATTGAAATACCCTTTACTTTAAAAAAGTGTGAAAAAAATCTTTTTTTATTAAAAATTCAAAATAAATACATTCTATTTGAATTATCACACCATTTACTATTTTAACCAGCCAAAAGCTTCAAAAAATAAGTAAAATTAACATTTTATCACTTATTATATTATTTTAAGACACACACTATACTTGAAAATGAAGATAGATAGAATACATGTAGTCTAAAACTTAAAAAAAAAAAAAAAAAATCCTCCCCTCCATAGTTGCAGCACAATTCCATAAAAGAAAAAAAAAATCTAAAATTTCAGAAAATTTTGTCACTTTTGAAATTTCTGAAAATTTTAGATTTTTTTTTTTTTCATTTTCTTGATTTTCCTGCAACTATGGAGGGAAGATTTTTTTTTTTTTTTTTTAAAGAAATTTTAGACCATATGTATTCTCTATCCCTTCATTTTCAAGTGTGGTGTGCCCCTTAAAATAATATAATAGGGGGTAAAATGTTAATTTTACTATTTTTTTTAAAGCCTTTGACCAATCAAAGATAGCAAATAATATGATAATTCAAATAGAATGTATCTATTTTGAATTTTTAATAATACAATTTTTTTTTTGACATTTTTTTTAAAACAAAGATATTTTAGTGATAATTTTCCTTAAATATAATGTACTTATTTTGAATTTTAAAAAATACAAGGTTTTTTTTTTACACTTTTTTAAAATATAGAGTATTTTAGTGATAATTTCCCTTGATATATTGATATACTAAAAGAACTAACATGCAAATTTATCTGCTAAAAAATGGCAATTTTGCAAAAGAAATATAATTAGAAACATACATTTATTAAGTAATTTGAAAACGACAATTTTTTAAAGGGCTTCTTACAAAACTCTAGACACAAAGTCCAAAGTATTGAAAAATCCTGAATTGGCTGAATTTAAAAAAAAATCCCCAGATTTATTTAGAAAAATATCATTTTCTAAAAATTTATTTAGAAAAATACTAGTTTAAATATTTTTTCTTCAGAATTAGTATTATTCAAATGTATTTTGCGGTGTTTCAGACATGACTCACTTTTTAGTGGGTAAAGTAGACAATTACCAATTTTTTCAAATATTTAATTAAATTTACCACCACTATTAGATTCTACCACTTTTGGGAGGGAATTAATCAAGAATTTATCAAGAATCCGTTAAGAATCCATCAAAAATCTGTCAAGATTACCACTGATGTCAAGAATCTGTCAAGAATCCATCAAGATTGTCAAGAATCCGTCAAGAATTTATCAAGAACCCGTCAAGATCACTGCTATTGTCAAGAATTCATCAAGAATCCATCAAGATCGTCAAGAATCCATCAAAAATTCATCAAGAATTCATCACCATCACCGCTGACGTCAAGAATCGTTCTAAAATCTGTCAAGATCGTCAAGAATTCGTCAAAAATTCATTTTAAAAAAGTGGTATGGTAGTAGATTTAATTAATGAGGAAAAAAAAAGTGATATACAGCTAATTTATTTCTTTTTAGTTATATCATACAGTGACTAAAGTGAAAAAATCATTAGTTAACACGGCCCATTAACTTATGATATCATGTGACGTACCGTATTACTCCATGTACTTAAAAGTTCCAATCCATTAGAACCAATATTAGCCAACTTAATAAACAAGTATCCTCATCTTTACTGTTGACATAAGAGAGACGAATTATTAATTTTGGTCAAAGAAAAACTTTGGTTTGAATAAGGATACTTGTTTATTTTTTTATTTTTTTCAAAATATAGGGACAAACTTCAAAATAAGCTTGAAACCAGAGAATGCATATAAGATATTATCCTTTTTTTTAGCAAAAAATATTTTTTTTGGTTCCGTAGAATGTAATTTCATTATATATGTAGCATATTTCAAAATCATTAATTTACTTTCAATTCATAGATGTTTCTTGTAACAATATTTCTCACCCAATGGCTATTTGCGTTGTGAATTAATTTTCCTTTATTATATCACAAGAAACACCGTAGAATTTTTTATATTTCCCTTAAACCAAAGGTCAAAGCCACGGACAAACTCCATCAATAAATAAAATCACGTGTCACGTAAATATTTCGAAAAAGACATCCCACATTTCCGTTTCCCTATACTTTAATATATATTATATAATTTTCCTCCAAGAAAAAACTTATAATATATATCATATAATTTTCCTCAAAAAACATATATATTTTTTTGGTTCCCCTCTGCATGCGGACAAACCAGACGCTAATCTTACGTAGACCCAAAGTTGGCTGGCTTACCATGGCAAAGGATCACCAAACGTTGAATCAATGAAATTCCAACCCAATTAGTTATAGAGAAACTACCAGTCGGTTCGAAACGATGTCGTATTGAGGCTAGATCTTCGGCGCGCAACCGGGGGTCTGGGCAGCCGACTGGGCCAGAAAGACTGTCGGTCACGTCACCCCCCAAGAAAGTTAAAAAACGGTGTGTGTTCGTGTTGTTTTCTCCCAATCGGCAAAACCTGTGATCTAAGCAAATATCACAGCTGGCCAAGAGTTGGTGCACCCAAATCTATGCCTTGCGGCCCTACATTACATACATTACATTCATTCAACTATACACATCGCTTTATTTTTTTTATTTTTTAAAAAATGCACATCGCTTCAACGTGACTCCCTCAACCACATTTCTGAATTCTGAGATCTGACTTCTTTCTTTGCCACGTCGGATTCATCTAAGCAGTGCCACGTGCCATATTTTTCCACCCAGGAAAAAAGAAGAGGAAAAACGATTCACTACTAAGAAGGCCCAAAATCCCTTTGAGGCTGGGAAAGAGAGAGAGAAAGAATAATGTGTGTGTAAATGTATGACCACATTTACTAAATATACTGTTTCTTTTTTCAAGAATATTTTCTTGAATAAAAAAAAAGAAAATATAATAAAGTTGGAACTGTTGCTCCGTTTTGTAATATAACTCATCAAGTTCACCCATTTCTTGATCACTCTCTCTCTCTCTCTTGCATTATTTGTTCCAACAAAATATACAGAGTACAGGTCATTGTTTTGATGGGAAGCATGGTCGTACACTGCTTAATCCTTTGGCGAATGAAGTTTGCATAGCTGGAATTTGGTACATGTTTCTCTCAATTGTCCTCTTTATTCATTTTGTTCATATACTTATATTTGTATACATTGCTTTATTTTGATCTGTTTAATGAATAAGTGTGAGGTGATTTATTTTCTCCTTTTTTCTTGGTTTTTGAGTTAATTCGGTTTCAGCTTAGTTCTGTTTATATTAATGCAAGAGAAAAAATGTATATATTTTAAATGTTAATAAAGAATATATTTTAAATATGTTAATAAAGATTTCAGCGCTAAAACTTGATGATTTCAGTAAAGTATGAGTTTGAGCAGCCCGATAAAAACATGGGTATTTTTATTTTTGTTTTTGTCTTTTTAGTTGTGTATTTCATTTTTAACTATTAATATTGTATAATAGGTCTGGAAATGGCTGGAGCATTTTAATTAAGAAAATGGAAAAAATCATGGAGAGGAGAGAAGAGAGTCTGCAAGTTCTGAGATGGGTTCACGTGAAGTATACGCAGTAATGTCCGTGAGTCTTGCGCGCAGCAGCAACGAGTCCGCGCGCGGAACGAAGCTCATCCTCACCAACCACAATGTTTCTGTCTCCGCCATTTTCATGATTTCCTAAGACCTTTATTTATCAATGGTGGAGCACCTACTCTTCCGCCATTAATGCTCTGTATCAACTATCAACTAATAATCACAAGCCCTTTGCCCCTTTTGGCTCTTTAGTCTATTGAGTCCACCCAAAAAAGAAAAAAAAAAAAAAAAAGGAATGAAGCGCAGAAAATTAGTCCAAATGGGTCAAAGTTTGTGGTTTTGGAAGATTGTAGACCTCGAAGATCTGGCGGTGGAAACCGAAAGCGCCAAAATATGAATCGGAGAGGTAAAGAAAGGAAAGGAAAAAATAAAAGGGGAAGGAAACTCAAGAAAAAGATTTTTTTTTTTTTTTTTTAGGATTGTTTTGTTAATTAATTAATAGTCTTTGAATATTATCATGTGATGTCGCTATTCATGGAAACAAAATCAAGTTGAAAAGATCGATTTCAATGCTGCCTTAATAGGATTTATTGCTAGTTGCTACAATCTTTGTATACAGATTCATTATATATCTATACACAGATATATATATATGGTAATAGAAAAGTAGGGATGATGATTTCACAGTCTAGTCACTACTACTCTGGTTTGTTCTTCTTCCTCCTCTTCTGGTTCTTGCTCTTGTTGTTGTCGGTTCGATCAGACGATGGAGAAACGCTCCTGCGTCTAAAATCAACGATCGATCCTCGAAACTCGCTCCCGTGGGGAGGAAGAAGTGCTAGTACGGAACAAGTGTGCGAATGGAAAGGGGTCAAAGAATGCATGGATGGAAGGGTCACCAAGCTAGTACTGGAGTACCTCAACTTGACTGGGGTCTTGGACCCGAAGATCTTGAACGCTCTGGACCAACTCCGCGTTCTCAGCCTCAAAGGGAACTCCATCAATGGCGGGATCCCCGATCTCTCCGGCCTCCTCAATCTCAAATCCCTCTTCCTCAACTCCAACAACTTCTCCGGCGATTTCCCGGATTCGATTTCCGGGCTCCACCGCTTGAAGGTCGTCGTCCTCGCCGACAACCGAATCTCCGGTCGAATCCCGGCGACTCTGCTCAAGCTACGGCGACTCTACGTCCTCGACTTGCGGAACAATCTGCTGACAGGGGGGATCCCTCCCTTGAACCAGACCAGCCTACGAGTCTTCAACGTCTCGAATAACCAACTCTCCGGCGAGATTCCGGTGACCTCGCCGCTGGCCCGGTTCAACTCCTCGTCGTTTTCCGGCAACGTCGGCCTCTGCGGTGTTCAGGTTCAGAATCCATGCCGGAACGACGTCGTTCTTGGCCCGTCGCTGAGCCCGTTTCCGCCGTTGGTTCTGGGCTCGGAGAAGTCGTCGAAACGGACCAGACTGGTCAAGATAATCGCCGGAACTGCCGGCGGCGCGGCGGTACTGCTGATATGTGTGCTGCTTCTTTGGATGGTTTGCCGGAATCGGAGTCGCCGGCGAGATTCCTCCGGCGAGGCGAAGGGCAAAGGGGTTCATGTTCATAGCGTGGAGGGAGGTGAGCGAACCGGAGGGGACGAGGGCGGAACCGGAGGAGGAGGCGGCGGTGGCAGGGGATGTAATAATGGGGGAAAACAAGGGGGTTTTTCGTGGGAAGGTGAGGGTCTAGGGAGTCTGGTGTTCTGCGGAGCAGGGGATCAGCAGATGAATTACAGCTTGGAGGATTTGCTTAAGGCTTCGGCGGAGACTCTGGGGAGGGGTAGTATGGGAAGTACGTATAAAGCTGTGATGGAGTCGGGGTTTATAGTCACTGTGAAAAGACTAAAAGATGCCAAGTACCCAAGGCTGGACGAGTTCAGGAGACAGATGGACGTTCTTGGTAGGCTGAGGCACACCCACCTGGTCCCACTTAGGGCCTATTTCCAGGCTACGGAGGAACGCTTGCTCGTATACGATTATTTCCCCAACGGTAGCCTCTTCTCTCTAATCCATGGTATGCCTCTCTCAAATCTTTTTTCTTTTTTCTTTTTTTTTTTTTTTTCATTTATTGCTATTATTATTGTTAGTGTCTTGTTGGGTTAAAAATGTATAATGAAATAATTAGTAAAAGGATCAGGCATTTATGGTTGAACTGATCTTATGGATTTACCGGCCTGTGGACATTTTGGACCAGCTAATTGATTGTCAAAATGAATGAAAATTTTGATGTCAGAATTTTGGTGAAGTGCAATGCAATAATATGGCCTGGGGTTTAAGGCTCTTGTTGTATCCTATTCCTGCTCTACCCACTGGAAAGAGGAAAAGGAAAATTTAATTGTGTTTTTTTTTTAAAAAAAAATTGATTTTGTTTTTTGTTTTGTTTTTCTTTCTTTTTTTTTTTTTAAAATGGTCCCGCGACTTGTCCGAAATTATAAAAAAGAAGTGGCCCATGTGTTATAAATTTATAATGCAAGCTTTGTCAGCTACATGTCTCGAGATACTAAATGAGTGTTCTCATAATACCTGATTTAAATTAGAATAATGCTAAAGGGATCCACTGGTGCCCAGCACCACAATGATGTGTCAGTGACAGACTGACTAATCATGATTATAATTTAAGTGAGGCCCATGTAGGACCCAGTTTATTAATTAAATCATCACAAACAGACATGTCACTGTGGTGTTGGGCACTACTGGTGCCCTATAACATTGCTCTTTAAATTAAGTTAAAAAATTAATGGAATCCATATCATTGTTGGATTTGACCATTTTCTTTTGGCGCAATTTTTGTTTTTTTAAATTTTTTTAAGTGGTTTACGTGTACGTATATAGTATTCCTATTCTCAGGCAGACAAAACCGTGCAATGGACAGGGTTTTCAATAAACCGCAATTAGTTTGTATAGAAAATGTTATCTTTAATTTTGACATCAGATTTGCAGTGTGTTATAGTGTATAACAATGTAAAAAACCAAACCCTTATGACCTTGGATCTAAAATTAATAAATTTAGATCCAGCTGAGAGCAACGAGTCAAATTTAGATTTGGTTTAGTCATGTCCATATCACAGGGGCAAATAATTAATTTTGTGAAATAATTAATTTTGTGGGTCCCACTTCTAAAACGTTCTTGATCATTTGAATACTTTCTGTACTGTATTGTCCTCGCTTTCCTTGGTCGTTGGGCCCTCACTTTGTGTACTCCAGTGGTCCGTTTCGTGTTATCTGTCTCCATGTAGCATGTGCATGTGTTCATGACGCTCAGACACACATCAGTTGTTAATGTCTTTTATTTATTTATTTATTTTTATTTCTTTTTTTTGAAAGACTTGGTTAATGTGATAATGTCTTGCTTTAGACTTATAATTTCTTCTCTCTTTTTTATTTTTTTATTTTTTTTTTTGTGAAAGACTTGGTTAATGTGATAATGTCTGCTTGAAACTCATTATAGTAATGATTTTTATCACTTGGACACCTTTCTTTTTCTTAAAATGATTTCAATTTAAAGTGATTTGTCTTTTTTCTCCCCGCTTTCTTTCCATGGGTTTATTATTCCCTTTATTGTATCATAATGCATGTTTTTGGAATTATCTTCTGGGAAAGGTCCGCTAATTGACCCGAATCTGTAAAAAGTAAAAGAAGCATGCTTTGTTATTGACAACTCATCTATATATTTTGAGTCTTGAGTTCCTTTCCCGCTTGTTTTGGTCTTGCCTCACTCATAAGTGTCAAGGGTATAATTCCTTGTTAGATCTTGTCAAACTAAAAGAGTACTACTTTGCTCCCACAGTCTAAACACATTCTACTGTTTAATTTAGCTATATATTCAATATTCTTTGCTGGAAGAATATTTGGATGGCACCACAGCTTCACACAGACACACACCATAGAGAAATAGGCTGCCCACCACTCTGTTAATGTGGGTTGGTATGTACAATTTTGAGTAATGTCACAATGAGACTCGATTGCCTTAAAAAAAAAGAACAATTGTGATTCATCTCAGTCGTTGATTTGCAGAAGGTCCTAGGAGCCACTTGGAATCATCAGTTATCAATGGTTGAGATGGATACTTGTGTCATCAATGTACGTAGCATAAGGTTTATATAGCAATATATTATGGATGCATATAATGCTTAGTGCCACACACTAATAAACGTGTAAGGTATTATCAATTTATATATATGGATCTCACATTTTTATTAGTGTGTGGTGCTTAGCATCACATATGTTGTTTGGCATTTTCGATATTTATTAGACTCATATATTACTTCCAGACTTCCCATTGTAAATGGTTGACATTAGTCCATTGGATTACCCACGCAGTGTGTAGTGAAAAATTTACCTGGATTGGCATTGGAAGAATGATAAGTTGCTCGTCAACCTAATGATAAGTTGCTCGTCTACGTTTATTTAGGCTGTAGAACTTATTTGGCTTTGATAAGTTGCCATTGGGTAATGTTATAAGCATTTCAATTGGAATAATGTTATAAGACACATGTGCTCAATACCAAAAGAGGTGATGCTGATTTAGCTCTTCTAATCAGCTTTATCTCATTTGTATCTGATTTAATTTTCTACTGTAGAACCCACTAAATTAAAATCAGCATCCATATAAATAGTGTAGGAACCACTTGAGATTTATACGTCATAACATAGCATTGTATGGTTGAACAAAAATCATCTGATGGTGCTGTATATAATCGATGCTTTTACTATTTTTAAAAGCGTAGGATTATGTCACTATGTTATCATAAAGTGTGCTTCCTAGTGAATCAACATTAATAAACTATACAAGTAGGGCTCTATCATACTGAAAATAGTAGTTTGCAGTTGCACCCCTTTTTTTCCTTTTTTTTTTTTTTAAAATTTGTTTTGCTCATATGGCATTGCACCCTTGGCATACCTTGTCCACTGTTATTTTAATCTTTTAGTACTCTACCTTCCATCATTAAATTAGTATATGCTGCAATGGTCACTAAATAATTGTCCCTTTTTCTCTTCCTAGACTTGTAGGGTCACTCTCCCCTTAATTTGTTGCTTCTTTCAAGAACTACATTATGATAAGCTGGACAGTCAAATTTGTTGGCATCCAAAATTATGTAATGTTCTAGCTTGTACTATTCCAATTCCCCCCCCGACTTTTCCACTGTGGCATTACTAAAACTGTTTCTCAATGTTTCTAGCTTGTACTATTTCCATTAGTGTTTGCACAAGTTCTTTTGCTTGGAACAATTATGGACGTCTTTGTCACTTATTAGCTGCATTCTGCCGCTTTGTTTGACTGCAAGGACCAGTTTGAGATTCATTAAATTTGGACTTTGGACTATTCCCCTTTGTTTGTTTCCGGGTTCTTTCCCTCCACACCTTAATAACTGTACAAGTTGTCACGTCCTTATAAATTTGAGCCACTAAATAAGAGGAAAATAAATAGGAAGTGAGTTTTCATTATGAACAGTTTTAGGCTTATTAACAGTTGAGCTAAGGTACCACACTAGCAAGGCTTCGGTAATACCAGCTAATAACTTGTTTGGTGCAATGTCGAATTCAAACGATGCTTCTAGAATTAAACTTATTTGTCGAATTTTGGTTACCTCTAGTTGTTAGAATAAATATGTTACCTTCTTTTGTAAATGTTAATTGTTATAATTATTTTAACTTCATTTGTTCTATTGCATTTTATTACGATAAAGAAACATTTTCATAATTCTAGATTTTTTTTGTTTTGTTTATTTATTTTGATCAGTATAGTTTTGCGTCAAAGATTGTTATTTATACGAATGGATACGGTGTGATATGGTAGCTCTATTTTTTTTTTCCCTCTTTAAAATCAGTACAGTTTTGCGTCAAAGATTGTTATTTATACGAATAGATACAGTGTGATATGGTTGCTCTTTGTTTTTTCTTTCTCTATTAGGCGTTAGCTGTTGTTACGGGGACAAACGTTTTTCTCAACCAACATGATGTATCTGAGAAAATACGATTATCCCCTAACGAATTATGAGGTTTACCCTTGTGTTTTCAATAATACAATATCTTCTATAAATTTTACAAAACAGATAAACAATATCCTGACAATTTTATCAGTTCTTGAAATACAGAAAATATATCTATTAGAAAGAATACCGTTATCCCTTCCACAGAACTTGAACGATACATTTAGTATTTCTCAGGATACGGGTAAACGTCATATATACAAACGAGATAATTATGGTTTCTTCCTCGTATCTTTTTGTGTCATTTATATTTATGCTATAGTAATTAAGTAAAATGAAGGAATTTTCATGTCAGAAGATGAAGGTGATAGAAGGAAGCCCTTGATGCGTTCTTATGAGTATAGTCTTATCTTATATTTAAACCTGCAGTGTGTACTTCCTTATTTTTCTTTGATTCATTATTAATAATCCAATCTATGATTTTCATAGATCATTAATGAGAAACCTTTTTCTATCTTCCTTTATTTACAACATAACAACCTTTGCAGGTTCAAGAACCTCAGGAGGTGGAAAGCCTCTTCATTGGACATCATGCCTCAAAATAGCAGAAGACTTAGCAAGTGGTTTGCTGTATATCCACTCGACCTCTGGCTTAACTCATGGAAACCTGAAATCCTCTAATGTCTTGTTAGGTTCAGATTTCGAGTCCTGCCTAACAGATTATGGCCTCACTTCATTCCGAGACCCGGATTCACTCGAAGAGCCTAGTGCAACTTCTCTGTTTTATAGAGCTCCTGAGTGCCGTGACATCAGAAGACCATCCACTCAGCCAGCTGATGTGTACAGCTTTGGTGTCCTACTCTTGGAGCTCCTAACTGGAAAAACACCCTTCCAAGACCTTGTCCAAGAACATGGCTCGGATATTCCTAGGTGGGTTCGATCAGTGCGCGAAGAAGAGACTGAATCCGGTGATGATCCTGCCTCAGGCAATGAAACATCAGAGGAGAAACTTCAGGCGCTCTTGAACATTTCAATGGCTTGTGTCTCACTTGTACCCGAGAACCGGCCTTCAATGAGAGAGGTTCTTAAGATGATCAGAGATGCAAGAGCTGAGGCTCAGTTGTCATCCAACAGTAGTGACCATTCTCCGGGGAGATGGTCAGATACTGTTCAAAGCTTGCCCAGAGAAGAACATTTGAGCATATGAGCGGTTTACTAAATTATCGGCAGCTTTAAATTTATGTTTTTGATTTATTTTCCAATTGGATTGAAGCTTGATTCTTCTCGTAGGCATTGTAGAGTTTACTTGTGTAAAGGTTTCAAGAATATCATTTTACGCGTTGTGTTAGTTAGCTAGTTTATACTTTTTAGAAGAAGAGATGGATTGTTTTAGATTAGGCTACCTGTTGGAATGGAAATTTATTTGGTAGACAAGCACGGGTTTCATATATGGTGGTGGAAGGTATAAAAAAATTTGCAGTAATTTTTTAGTTCGAATATGATATAAGTCAGGTCACCCTATTTTTATTTTTATTTTTATTTTCAATGGTGTAGTCCTTTTGGTTTTTCTTTCTTTTGTTTTAACTTTTCTTCGAGAAGTTGTATATTTTCTTGCAACAAGTTGATGCAAAAGTAAAATGTCTCCGGCAGTATGGCTTTATGTGGAATGAGAAAAAGCAAGATTTCAAGCAGAGATCACGACCCTCTAGCAAATAAAAATTTGAATTAGTCATTCTGTTAAGTGTCTAAACTGTTAGAAAGTCTTTTTAGAGGGTAAAAATTGGCTTGGAACTCTAACCTTTACGAAAATTTCATTGCAAAGTGTAAGTTACATAAGAATAAGACATGATCAGATGATAAGATGAATTTGTCTGGCTATAATATGACATTGTGTCAGATGTATTGCTAAATAAAGCTTGGCTAGATTATACTAGCACTTATACTAGACGCTCCAGTATAAAACAAGATTTAGTTCGTACGAGTTAGATACTGAATGCACAGTTGAATATGTACATAAATAACATTAGATAAATGATTGACTGCATATAAATAAACAAAATTCTGATTGTTAGATGAGTTAGTCATCCATGTACGGAGTAACATGATACATAATAAA
>JXTC01000429.1:248103-263509 GCA_002914845.1 Trema orientale
ATTCAAATAAAATGATTAGGAGGAAATTAAAATTTTATCAAATTTAAATGAAAATTTTATGGAATTTCTTTCCAAAAATAATTAGGAGAGGAACTCGAATTCAAATGAAATTTTTTAGAGAAGTCTTTTCATATTGGTTATAAAAGTAATTTTGATCTTTCATGTGTAAAACTGACGTGAAAAGTTAGTCAACATATTACGTTAGTTTCAAAACGACGTAGTATGTTATATTTACATGTAAACCTAGCCTTCTTATCATGTGGGCTGCGATTTATGACTAACGTGGAAAGGGCAATATCTATTCATTATTTTTCTGTAGGGTTGGTTTTTTTTTTTTCTTGGTTTTCTTCTAATTTAAGTTTTCTTCATTTCTATTGGTCTTTTTTGCGCTCTAGGTGGGATATAAACTACCTGGATCAGTTGCCAGATTACATGAAATTATGTTTTATTGCTACTTACAATGCTGTAAATGAGATGGTGTATGATGTGCTAAAAGATCAAGGGCACCTCGTCATCAAATACCTGAAGAAAACGGTATTCTGAACATATATAAATGTCATTTTTTAAAAGTATCTTAATCTCTTAATTATTCTTTATCATGATTATGTCTAAAAGCTTGTCTTCGTTTTCCCCATTTTTTTTGGGTAGTGGACAGACATATGTAAAACTTACATGGTGGAGGCAAAGTGGTACTATAGTGGATATACACCGACCTTACAAGAATATATTGAGAATGGATGGATTTCAAGTACAATACCCCTAATACTGGTGCATCTTTATTGTTTTATTACAAATCCTAAAACAGAAGAGGCCATGGAGTGCTTGGTAGAGTATCCTAGCATAATACGTCATTCATCAATCATTTGTCGACTTGTAGATGATTTGGGAACATCATCGGTGAGTAAATTATCATACTTGTTTCTTTTTCAGGGAAAAAAAATGAAAAACAAGGAAAGTTCGGGGAAAAAAAAAATAGTTGAAAGAAGTTGTGTTGAAAATAAGAACTATAGCTAAAAATCTTTTCCTTTTGCTTCTTAGAAATAATTTTAAACCTTGATCATAATTGTTTTCTTCTTCTTTGCATGAATTTATTAATTAATCTTACTTTCATCTCTCTTTTGATTAGGTTGAGCTACAAAGAGGTGACAATCCTAAATCAATTCAATGCTACATGCATGAAAAAGGTGTCTCTGAAAATGATGCCCGTCAACACATAAAGTCATTAATCAGTGAAACATGGAAGCAGATGAATGAAGATCGAGTAGCAAAGTCTCCATTTTCTCAGGCATTTACTGAAACTGCCACAAATATCGTTAGGATGGCTATGTTGATGTACCAAAATGGAGACGGACATGGTGCTCATCAGGACATATATACAAAGGACATAATCCTATCATTATTTGTCAATCCGATTCCCCTTGAACATGAACATGTGGACCATTGAGGGCCAATCTGAATTATTGTGGCCTTCACAAAGGAAATAGGAATGACACTGAGATTCAATGATTCAGTGTGGTATTATTGTAAAGGAGGTATGGAAGAGGTTCTGAGATATCTTTGTGCTAGCTACAGAGTTATAAGGAGGAAATATTTGTCTGAATGATACTATGTATGGTGTTGGGATTTTATTATTGTGGTAGATCACGTAACGTTTTTATGTGAGCTTGTTATGTCTCATAATAGAGAGAAATTTGTGAGATTATGGGACTTTTAATTATGATTAAGAAAGAATATGTTCATTTTGATATAATTGAGGTGTATTGGCCAAAAGAAATATAGAAGCAATATTAACAAACCACTGAGCACAATTTAGCTTGTTTTAGTCAGTTCCTCCAGACGACTCCAGGATTTGCAATAGCTTAAAATCCATAGAAATATTGCAACTGGCCAAATTTAGCTGACATGACATTTCTGAGTAAAGAAGGTTGAATATCACTTTTTGTTTAGCCTTTCTAATTATTTTTACCTCCTTTTATGTTGTTGTGACAATTTTATAATGAGTATTTATAAAAAATGGCCTTTTTTAATATTAATTTAAAAAATGGCCATTTTTTACACCTTATTTAATAAATGACCATTTTATAATTTTAGTTTGATAACTGCCCTTTTTTCAGTGAATCTATTTTTTTTATAAGATAAATCAATTTTTATAAAGTAAATCAACTTTTTAAAAAATAAAACAATTTTAAAAAAATAAATTAATATATTTTGATATACTAAATATGAAAAATGACTATTTTTTAAATAATTTTTAAAATTCAGCTATTTTTTAATAGTGTTTGAAAAATAGTCATTTTGCAAACTATGATCCAAAATTCTACCATTTAGCTAAAAAGTCCTTATATAATTCCCTTAAAAAATTAGTGAAAATTAGGACTTGTACGGTGTTTTAAGAAAAGAATTAGAAATATACGATGGGCTCAGTTTTTTTCTAGATCCTATATCGTATTTTTTAGAAAAATATCATTTTTTTAAAAAGATTAAAAAAATATCATTTTCTAAAATAGTAACTAGTAATAGGTAATCAGTTTTCGAGCACTGATAACTAGTAACCAAAGATATTTATAACTAGTATATAACTTATAACTGGTAACTAATTTTCAGATATAAGTAACTAGTAACCATTTTTAAAATGGTATTTTTCTAAATCATTTTTTAAAAAGTGGTATTTTTCTTAAAAAACAATACGAAGATTGAGAAAAAAAAAAATCTGACCCACCATACTTTTAGAATTCTTTCTTGTTTTTGTAGGTTGAAGTGTTAGAAATCCCAAAAAATATAATGTATTATTAATTTACCCTTTTTTTTAAACTATGGATGAAAGTAATGGGACTAGTAATTAGTTGGGCTTCTAATTACTAGTCCCATTACTAACAACGATCCAGGCCCAAAGTCCAAATAAAATTTGAAAAATCCGGATGGCCTGATTTTTTTTTTTTTGGGAAAAATTATTGATTTATTCGAAAAAAAATCATTTGGGGTTCATAATAATAATAATGGCCTCTAAATTATATTCATTGTATCACTTTAGCCCCTGAACTTTCAACTCACATAATTATGACCCCTGAATTATATAGTTAAAACAATGACGACTCTTTTGTCAGAAACTGTTAAATATTTTAAGAGAAATAAAATCATTACAAAGCACACAGTTTGGTAATTGTGGTAAAAAATGAGAATCCGAATTTTAAACATTCACAATAGATCACCAAGATTTATGCAATTATTACAGCAATGACCTTTTTTTCCCACAAATTGTTAAATTTTAATAGAACTGAGCAATGTACAAAGCATATTGTTTTGTAACTATGGCTGAGAACGAGATTCTGACTCATAGAAATAAATAATGCCCAATTATACGCTTTGAATATGACTATTTTCTGTTAAAAAACTAATAGTTTGTGACAAATAGACTATTACTATAATAATTGCATAATTGAGGGTTCTAATTTATGTAAGTTGAAAGTTCAACAGTCAATGTGGTACAATGAGCATAATTCATAGACCATTACTATTATTAACTCATATCATTTTCTAAAAGTTTATTTATAAAAATACCACATTTCTTTCAAAATTTATATTATTCAATAGTACTCGAGTTAACCAATTAAATACTCTATAAAAACATAAAAAGTGGTATTCCTTTAAATATTTTAAAAAATGATATTTCTCTAAATAAATTCGGGATTTTTCCCAAAAAAAAATTGACCATATGGGGTTTTTCAATTATTTCTAAAATTTTACCACATAAAATCAAATTTCCTCTTTAGTATCTATCGCTAATTGTCGTGCATCACACACAACCAACTATGCCAAGGGACTTTACTCATTAAAAAAAAAAAAAAAAAGGGGCTATGTCAATGGACTTTTAGCAATGTAGCACGTTTGACAGTTCATTATAAGGATGTCCCCTTTTTCTAGTTGTTTATAGTTAAATGACCGAAAACATCCAGTATATAAATAAATTTACATATTTTCGTTTAGTTTACAAATTGAATCCAATATCATCATTTGACATATATGATACTTAAATTGATTGACTCAGTACAAGAATTGATAAATTTAAGTCTCGCTTGGATACATTTTTAACTTTCGTTTAAAAAAAAATTTAAAACAAAAAAGAAATGTTGTTCATAGTTCAGTACCCACCAAATTATTACAAATTTTAAAAGTGAAGAGATAAATAAAGAGAAGAGAGAAACTAATCAATAAAGAAGAAAATGAAGAGAGAGAAAGTGAGATAGAGAAAATGAAGAGAGAGAAAGTTAAGTGAAAGAAATGTGTGAGAGAAAGTGAAGTAGGGAGGAGGGCACGAGAGAAAGAAGGAAGTGAAGAAAAAGATAAAGAGGAAAGAGAAAGTGAAGAGAGAGAGAAAGAAAAATGAGGAAAGAAATTTTAGAAATACTGAAAATATAAATTTAAGACAAAGTGAAGAGAGAGAAAGAGAAAGCAAAAAAAAATAGGTGAAAATTAAGATGCTTTAATTATTGCTTCTTTGATGACATGTTCTAAAGCTCTATTTGGCACACAGGATTAGATTAGATTATACGAACTAGATTAGAAAGGATAGATGATACGTGTCAATTTTGTCTATGTTCTATGTCAATTCTCCATATAATTTTGTTAGTTTTCTTAGTAAAATAATAAAAATAAACTAAACTAAACTAAACTAAACTACTATCAACTAAACTGGGTTTTGGAATTGCAAATAAAATAAAAACTAATTAAACAATAATGAAAACAAGCATAGAAGACGAATGAATTAAACTCAATGAACTAAACTTTGGTTATGAACTACTCTCCACCACTAGACAAACTACCAATTAACCGAAGATTCCAAATATTGACTATTCGTCAAAGCCATTAATTCTAGATAGCTTACGAACGACTCATTATCACGTCTCTCCTTAAATTATATGTTAGTTATACTAACGCCATAGCCAACATCTTTCAATTAGATTATCAAGCAAACGCTCTAACACTAACCTAATAGAAGCATTAAGCCTAGAGAGATTGATTAATCTAGATCTAATCATACAAACGCAGAATATAAACCTAGGTTATTTTTTTCACTATAACCAATATTTCAAACGAATATATTAACCATAGCTTTGCAACTAATTAATTCAAATAGATAAACACCTATTCAAACTCTAGCTATAGAATAACGCTTTAACTATCTAGTAGCGCACCCAAATAATTCATCATTCATAATTCAGAGATTAATTAAAGAACACAACTACTTTAATTGGATAATTAATGTATTGAAATCAGAAAGATAATTAATTGTACACTATATCTAGGGTTTTGAAATAGCCCTCAATCAATTAAACCCTAGCCTAGCATGCTCATAGAATCAAGCATACAAAACATTATATTAAGAAAGTAAATTCAAGAAAAAGGAAGAGAAAATGTTGGAGTGGATCGGTGGTGGTTGGTGGGATTTCCACGCAAAATACCTCCTCATTTTCAAACACTCCAAACCTCTCTCTCTCTCTCTCTCTCTCTAGGTCTTTCTGAGTAAAACTGAGTCTAATACTGATTTGATCTGACCTAGAGGCCTTTATTTATAGAAAAGTCATCTTAGAAAGCTTATAAGGCCAAACTCCAGATGATTTTAGAGTCCCAATTGATTTGAAAACCTAAAAATAGGAAAATTCTATGCTATGGATGCCGTGGTGCTCATGATTGGATGTTGGGGCACTGGGTTTCTACCCAAAGTACAAGACATCCAGGAGCTAGCGTCACGGCGCTCAGGTTCTAACACCGCAGCGCTGAAGTGATTTTTCGAATCTTTGATTTTTCTTCTCTTTTTCTCCTTCGGACCTCCAGAAAGTAGAAGCCCCAACGCTAGAAAGCCAGTGTTGTGGCTTTAGACCCTGGACCTCTTAATTTACATATTTCTTCACTTCTAATTACATTTTGATCTATTCTAGCTCTGTTTTGCTCATTTTTCTTAAAATTTACCTAAAAAACTAAAGCTAAGATAAATAACACAAGAAGAAAGTGGTACCAATTATTTCAATGATAAAAGTAAGGAAGTTACTTAAGAAAGGATGTACTGGTTATTTGGCACATGTAATGGACACTAGAGAGGAACTAAAGGTGAAGCCAGAGGAAGTATCAGTGGTTAATGAATTTCTAGAGATATTCCTAGAAGATCTACTAGAAGTACCACCTGATAGAGAGATAGAGTTTGTTATTAACTTGCTATTTGGTACAACTCCTATTTCTAAAGCACCATATAGAATGGCTCCATCAGAGCTGAAGGAATTAAAGATACAATTACAGGAGCCTTTGGACAAGGGTTTCATACACCTAAGCTTTTTACCATGGGGTATTCCAATTTTATTTGTAAAGAAGAAAGATGAGACTATGTCCTTGTATTGATTATAGAGAGTTAAATAAAGTTACAATCAAGAATAAGTATCCTCTCCCTAGAATTGATGATTCGTTTGATCAGTTACAAGGAGCTTCAGTGTTTTCCAAGATTGATTTAAGATCAAGATATCATCAACTGAAGATTAAGGAAGAAGGTATTCTTAAGACAACTTTTAGAATGAGATACGAACATTATGAGTTTTCAGTGATGCCATTTGGTTTAACTAATACCCCAGCTGCTTTTATAGACAACATGAACAGAGTATTCAAGGATTTCTTAGATAGTTTTGTTATAGTGTTCATTTATGATATTTTGATATACTCACGCTTAAGGGAGGAGTATATGGAGTGTTTGAGAACAGTTTTTGAGGATCCTAAAAGAAAAGCAGTTACATGCAAAGTTTAAGAAATTTTAGTTCTAGTTAGAGAAATTTATCTTCCTTGGTCATATAGTGTTTGGAAATAGTATTTCTGTGGACCCAACAAAGGTTAAAGCTGTAAGTAGTGGGTCAAGGCCTATAAATATTTCAGAGATTCATAGTTTCTTGAGTTTAGTTGGTTACTATAGAAGGTCTGTAGAAGGATTTTCTGAGTTGGCTTCTTCATTGACTCAGTTGACTAGAAAGAACGTGAAATTTCATTAGAATGATGATTGTGAAAAGAGTTTTCAAGAGTTAAAGTATCGTTTGATCACAGCTCCTATACTTTCTATACCTACTGGATTAGGAGGATTTGTTATTTACAGTGATGCTTCAAAGAATGGTCTAGGCTATGTTTTGATGCAAAATAGTAAGATGATCACCTATGCTTCTAGGCAACTGAAAGAATATGAAAAGAAATATCCTATGCATGATTTACAGGTAGCAGCAGTAGTTTTTGCACTGAAGATTTGGAGACATTATCTTTATGGAGAAAGATGTCAAATCTACACAGACTATAAAAGCCTGAAGTATTTCTTTTCCCAAAGGAACTGAATATGAGACAGAGAAGATGACTTGAACTGGTGAAAGATTATGACTATGAGATTAACTATCATCTAGAAAAAACTAATATGGTTGCAGATGCTCTAAGTAAAAAGTCATTAGCTGCTATGTCACTTAAGTGTATTGATCGGAAACATCTTTTGATAGATTTGCATCGATTAGAATTAGAGATTGTGCCTACAAATTTAATGGAGAAATTAGCAGCTCTTATCTTGCAACCTACAATTTTAGAGAGAATCAAGCAAGACCAGAATATGGATCCCTATCTAAGAAGTTTAAAGACTAAGATAGAGTCTAAAAAAGAGGTGGCCTTCCAGATTTCTAGTAATGGTGTAATTAGATATAGAATTAGACTGTATGTGCATGATAGAATAATTAGAAAGGAGATACTGACAGAAGCTTACACTACTCCCTATTCTGTGCATTCCAGCACTACAACGATGTATAGAGATTTTAAAATGCATTATTGGTGGCAAGGATATGATTGAGTTTGTAGAGCAATACCTCACATGCCAGTAAGTTAAAGCTGAACATCAAAGACCTGCTGGTACATTGAAACCTATACATGTGCCACAATGGAAATGGGAAGAGATTCCTATAAATTTAGTTATTCGACTTCCTAAGACAAATAAGGGTCATGATACTATTTGGGTGATTGTGGAAAGATATATTAAGTCAGCCAATTTCTTACCAATTAAAGTAACTTATAGCTTGGATCAGTTGGCTCAGTTGTATGTTCAAGAAATCATTAGACTACATGGTGTTCTAAAGGTTATCATTTCTGACTAAGATTCTAGATTCACTTCAAAATTCTAGAAAAGAGTTCAAGAGACTATGGGTATAAAACTGGCATTCAGTACAACTTTTCATCCTCAAACTAATAGATAATCAGAGAGAACTATATAGACTCTTGAGGATATGCTTAGAGCTTGTATGTTAGATTTTCATAGATCTTGGAGTAAGTACTTGCCGCTGATAGAATTTGCTTACAACAATAGTTATCAAGCTTCAATTGAAATGCCTTCGTATGAAGCATTGTATGGAAGAAAATATAGATCTCCCATTCACTAGGATGAGACGAGAGAAATGAAATTTTTTAGTCTAGAATTGATAGAAACAACTGAAACAGTAGAAAAGATTTTTAAAAGATTATTTGCTGTTCAAAATAGACAGAAACATTATGCTGATCCTAGAAGGAGATAAGTCACGTTTAATATTAGGGACAAAGTATTTTTAAAAGTTGCTCCCATGAAAGAAAAAATGAGAGTTGGGAAGAAAAGAAAGCTTAGTTCCAGATATATAGGCATATTTGAGATACTTGACAAAATTAGAGATGTTGCCTATAGATTTGCTTTGCCATCCTTACTGTCGAATGTACACAATGTTTTCCACGTCTCTATGTTAAGAAGATATATTCCAAACCCTTCACATGTTTTGAGTTTTGAGCTGCTAAAGTTGAGCCAAGATGTGAGCTATGAAAAACAACCAGTGGAGATGTTAGATAGAAAAGAAAAGAAGCTTAGAAACAAGAAGGTCCCTTTGGTCAAAGTATTATGGAGGAACCATGAAGTAGAAGAGGCCACATGGGAAAGAGAAGAAGAAGAGATGAAAATTAAGTATCCTCACTTATTTGAGTAAGCAAATTTCGATGACGAAATTTAATAAGGAGGGAAGGATTGTGATGTCCAAGATTCTCACATGCATAATAAGCTAATAATAAATATGTTCATATTGCATAATAGACATATCAAGCAACTAGTATCAATTTTATGATAAATTGCTCGTTCTGATTGTTAAATACTTTTGATCTGTATTATTGTACTAATATTTGTTGAAGTGCTCCCATATAGTGTAAAGGCTCAGAACTCTCAGAGAGAGAGAGAGCTCGATGTGCTAAAAGAATAAAGAATATATTTATGAATACAATACTATGTGCACATGCATTAAAGTTTGTTGATAACTTGGTCAAATAGTAGTTTTTCGGTAAAATACATTTTTCACGCTTTTTGGAGCCAAATTCACTGTGCATTTAACACGTCAAATAGCTTTAATTCAATATCAAGGACTCATTTATAGCATTTTACTTGTCGGCTTCAGGTAAGCATAAGGTGACATACAGGTTAGTGAGTGTGTAGTCAATCCTAATTAGTATAAAGTGAGTACTCTTCGTCAACCAATCGACTAACACCCAAACTGCATCATTCTCCCTCAAGGTCTTTGGCAAACTGGTCACGAAGTCCATCGTGATCTTATCCTACTTCCACTCTGGAATGGGTAATGGTTGAAATAACCCTGCTGGCCTCTGGTGCTCAGTTTGACTCGTTAACAAGTCAAACACTTAGCCACAAAGGTAGCCGTATTCTTCTTCATACTTTTTCACCAATATTATCTCTTCAAGTCCCAGTACATCTTATTACTATCCGGATGTACTACAAACCTTGATTTGTGAGTCTCAATTAGGATGGTTTCTCGAAGGTTAGGGTCATTAGCCACAACTAATTTTCCATTGAAGAGCAAGCGTCCTTTTTTGTTGGTGCTCCAACCACCTAACTGTTCATTATTCTGAAGCTGGTTCTAGATTGTCCTAAACTCTCGGTCTTATCACTGACTCTGCTGGACAGTCTGGAAAAGTGATGGTGAAACCATAATGTTACTGGGGCAAGTAACTCTTCATTCTCGAAGTACTGTAAGTTGTAGTTACCACTCGCAACTGAGTTCCTCCAATCTTTAAACACCAGTGCAGCTAATACACCAAGAGGTTTTCTACTCAATGCATCAGCTATAATGTCGGCCTTACTAGGATGATATTATAGGTTGAAGTCATAATCCTCTATATACTCAACCTATCTTTGTTGTCATAAGTTCAGATCCTTTTGAGTAAAGAGATACTTCAAACTCTTATGATAAGAGAATATGTCGAACTTTATACCATACAAGTAACATCTCCAAATCTTCAGTGCATAGATCACCACTGAAAGCTCTAAGTCATAGGTAGGATAGTTCCTCTCGTGTGGCTTCAATTAACGAGAAGTATAAGCCACAACTCGACCATTTTGCATCAAGACACATCCCAAACCCGTCTTTGAAGCATCGGTATATACCACATAAGACTCGTTACTGTCAAGAACAGTAAGAACAGGTGCGGTCGTTCAACCTCACAAAAGCTTCTTCACTGTCGTGATCCCAAACAAACCTGACATCCTTCTTGGTCAACTTGGCCAAAGGCAAAGGGATTCTTGAGAAATCTTGCACAAAAAGACGGTAATAGCCTGCCAAACTGAGGAAACTCTGTACCTCTATCACATTTCTCGGTCTTTCCCACTCTAGAACAGCTTCTATCTTAATAGAATCGACTGAAATACCTCTATGAGAAATCGCATGCCCCAAAAATTTTAATACTGACATCCAAAAGTCACACTTCAATTTTTTGGCATACAACTGATGATCTCTCAAGGTCTTAAGTACTATCTCCAAATGTTCAATATGTTCTTCTCGAGTCTTAGAATACATTAGAATATCGTCGATAAACATAACCACAAAATGATCCAAAAACAGCCTAAAAATCCGATTCATGAGATCTATGAATGCTGCATGAGCATTTGTCAAACCAAATGGTATCACCAGAAACTTAAAGTGACCATACTGAGTTCTAAATGCTGTCTTAGGTATATCATCCTCTCTTATCTTCAACTGATAATGACCGATCTCAAATCAATCTTGGAGAAGAATCTTGAACCACCGAGTTGATCAAACAACTCATCTATACTTGGCAAAGGATACTTGTTCTTCACTGTCAATTGATTCAATTTCCTGTAGTCCACACAAAGCCTTAACGAACCATCGGCTTCCTTCGCAAACAAGATAGGAGTACCCCAAAGAGAAGTGCTATTGCGAATGAAGCCTTTGAAAATCAGATCATCTAACTGTTCTCTCAATTCTTCCATCTCTGTCGCGCCATATGATAGGCTGGAATAGAAACTAGCTGAGCTTCAGGAACTAGTTCAATATAGAACTCGATCTCCCTATCTAGTGGTAACCCCGCTAAGTCTTCAAGAAACACCTCCGAATACTCACACACCACCAGAATCTATAGGTCTTGATCGTCTATCCTCACCTCGCTATCAATGGCAAATAAGTTCCCATAATACTCGAGTTTCTTCCTTCCACCCATATAGGCTTTTAGAACAGGACTTGGCTTCAATGGACTCACTCTAGCTTGATAGACCATGAGATGTCCATCACTAGGAAAAAAAGTCACATGTTTTGTGTGACAGTTCACAATAGCTCGGTACATCGACAACCAATCTATATCGAGTATCACGTCATACTGTCCCATCGGTAACATAATCAAATCAGTAAGCACCTTCGTATCACCAACCACAACTCGATAAGACTTACACACACTAGACATATTGGCTACATTAGAAAATTCTAAACCTAATAATTGAGCAAACAATAAGAATATAAATGAATGGAATACACCAGTATCAAACAAAATATGTGCCCAAGATTATGAAATAAGGATCATACTGTCAATAACACCTTGGCCGGTGCGATCCTGAGTGTCGTCAGCTCCAGTAAAAGCATAGGCTTGACCAATCACCTTCCCTTTCTCTTTTCTACTTCTCTCCTGACTAGGATGGCTACTGCTGGATCCTGGACCACTACTGCCATACCCACACTCACCTTGACTCCCTAAAGCTTGAGGAGTCTGAAAATTCTGAGTATAACCTTGAGGGCAGTACTGATGCTGATAAGGCTGAGGGGAAATAAAAGTCTACGAAATATACTATGACTGTTGCGGCCTTGCCTGAGTGTTCTGATAAGAAACAAAACCTGACTGGCTCCTCTATGGTTCTCCTTGAGAAAGAGGAGATTTCTACAGACGATTAGGACACTCATTCTTCCGATAATCTGGTTGGTCACAAGAAAAACATCCTCTATAAGGACTACCTTTGCCATCCACTGAAGAACTACTACTATTCGAGCTTCCACTATTCGAAGTACCCTGGGCAGCCTACCCCTGATTCCTTCTAGTGACTTTTCTGTCATTACCTCTGTGCTGGTTCCTCCTAGAATCCAATCCCTCTTCGATGGCTTTTGCCTACTGAGCAGCCACTGCAATCTTAGGAAGAATATGGAAAGTCTGTGTGCCAATTCTGTTGAAAATATTCCGATTCAAATGGCTCTTGAACTTGGCAACTCGATACTTCTCACTTGTACCTAGTCCGAAGGCAATACTTGCCAACTCAGTGAACTTTATCAGATACTCAGTCACCGTTCTGTTACCTTGGATCAAAATCTCGAATTAGTTCATAACTTCATCCTGTTAGTCCTGATCGGCATACTGGGCCTTGAAAATCGATTCAAAGTCCTCCCATGTCAGACCTACTATATCTTGCATTTGTTTCACTGTCTCCCACCAGCAAATGGCACTCCTCGTCAGACGGGTAACAATAAAGACCCCCCAAAACTCCACCGGAGTATCAAGGGCCCGAAAGTGCCTCTTCATCTCATCCAACCATGTAATTGCTATGAGAGCTTCTGGTCTTCTGTCAAACTGCCTTGGCTGGAGACGCATAAATCGCTGGAAGTAATCGGACTAATCTAGCTGACGCTCCCTCGGAGTTAGAGGCTGATAGTCTACATTACTCATCTAGGCAAATGCTTGCTACATTACCTCGATCAGATGAGTAAAATCCAGACGATGAGAAGGTTTGATACCTGGCTGGTGCCTCGGAACTCTACTTGGAGACATCCTTAAAAGTCTGAAATAATATACCAAGTTGTTAGTGAGATAATGATGCATGCTTGTTATAAAAATAACTTTAATCTATTTTAATGGTGATACGTCTGAGCTATTAAACTAGGCTCTGATACCACAATTTCTGTCACGACCTAAAACCCGGGCCAGTAGCAGAAGGTGAATTTCACTAAAATGGGAAATTTCTTGATTTATTTTAAAAAGGTCATAAAAGTTTCAGTTTTATAAAACAGTCCATTTAAATAAAGTATTTAAAATTTCTTCCCGTGAACCTCTCCCGTATTTCAACTAAAATCACAGACGACTTCTTAATCCTCTTGATCACCAAGGTCGTACTGAACACCATCTGAGGAAGGAAGGTAGGAGGGTGAGCATAAAATGCCCAGTAGAAAAGTAGCTACCCCGAAGAAAAATATTTTAATGATGGAAAGTTTCTGCATGGTTAGTCTAAATCTAAAATATACATATATATATAATCCAAACTAGAAATATATATATATATAAAATAGTATAATCAAAACCATTCAATTCATATGCACATGACATAAATTAATCCATACCCATGAGCTCTCATCCTCTCATCTGTGGAAACCCAAGATGATGACACTAAGTGTACCTAATAGTATGCCTGATACCTAAGCCCATACCCGGAAGGGGCACTCATATGTCACCTACCAAACCTAGAGGGATAACCAAATTACCCATGCCTGCCAAATGTGGAGGAAATAAGAATGAACAAACCCCGCACAGGTTTATGGACTCTACACTGATGGTGGGGCACGCAGTGCCACATTTTAAACCCATGATGCTAACACGGTGCTCATGTGTGGCCCTATGCATGTGCAATATAGAACTAAAGTGTGAAAACTATCGTGCTCTATTTTTTCAATAAATTAATTATATACTAGATTTTTATAGAAAAACAGACAGCATAACGGCTATATTTTTTATATACCCAAAAATAACTTGCACTTAGAAAATTTCCAGATCAATACAATATATATATCATATAATCAAATTCCATCATAGATATTCAAATAGTTCTAAAATCACATTTGTCATCATATGTTGCAGAAAATAAGTTTTATTAAAAAACGATATAAAACAGAGGTAACCGAATCCCTACCTCATTAGAATAGCGATACCATGCTATTGGATCCTGAAGATGGCATTGGACGATCTCTCGGAGGGTTGGGAACCAATTCCAAGCTCTCCATCATTCTCTTGTGAAAAAACAACTTCTCAACGGAGCTTCAAATCCTCAAACAGACCTCTTCACTGAATTTCTAACACCCAAAATGGCTAGGTTAGACATATAATTCATCTAATTCAGGTCCTAGCCAAAATTAGACCACTGGCACACAAAACGAAACAAATCTTAGCCATCTAATTTCGATTTTCGTGCCGATCACCAAACATAGTCAATATATATATTAATCTTCTCCATTTTCTGAGCACATTCTAAAAATGACATCAAAAACATAATTCAATGGTCCGATCAAAAGTCAAACTCAAGCTCAAATAACTAAAAAATGGCAACTTTCAAATTGGGCAAAATGAAGTCACGATATATATACCTAGAGCATCTTCTCGATGAGACGAATCCAACGAGCCCAAGAACGCTAGCTGAAACGGCCCAA
Source organism: Trema orientale (assembly GCA_002914845.1). NCBI lineage: Eukaryota > Viridiplantae > Streptophyta > Magnoliopsida > Rosales > Cannabaceae > Trema > Trema orientale. The sequence continues at coordinate 262,872 of JXTC01000429.1, forward strand.
AACAACGTCGAAAAATCAAAACTCCTCACGGCCTCTTTTCTTCTCTGGCGACGGTAGGCTTCTTTGGTGGCTCTTCAGGTCAGCGACGAGCGTCTGGGTGGCATGGGGAGGCCTCACCGGTAGTGAGGCAGCTGCACGGCGGCCTGGCGAGCTTTGGCTCCCTTGGGTGGTGTTCGGCTGAGAGCGAGAGAGAGAGAGAGAGAGAGAGAGAGAGAGAGAGATCAGGTGAGGAAGAGAGAGAAAAGGGAGAGAAAAGAGGAGGTCCACGTGACTAGTTATGAGACTGCGCAATTTTTCAAAAATTACACAATGATCCCACACTTTTCAAAACTCTTTCAATTTTGTCCTCAAAAATTGCAATTTAGTCCTTGTTTCCAAAGAAATTTTGCAATTATATCTCTCTATTAATTAATCCGAAAATTAGTAAAATTTCTAATTTACCCTCTTAAAATCCGGGTTTTTACATCAAGAGCATATTGTACTCGTACTTTCTTGTGGACACATTCCTCTTCATGTAAATTGGGAAATCTAAGGAACGTTCCTCCAGTGTGATACTTCGTAACTAAGTTATGCTTTCTGGGATCTCTCCAGTGAATGAGTTGTTTGATAAGTCCAAGTAAAAGAGCAACTTAAAATTT